>JAVQJL010034658.1:0-13215 GCA_036024295.1 Nannoperca obscura
TTTTTTTTTTTTTTTTATCTGTCTCTCTCTGTTTTTCTATCTCTGCAGCTTTTAGCATCAGACGGCGTCCAGCAGAGCATTCCGGTTACCGTGACGATAACGGTGTTGGATGCTAACGACAACACTCCAACTTTTGCTAATGTCTCTTATAACGTCAACCTGTTTACTGATATGATGCCTGGACAAACTGTGTTACAGGTACACACATTTAATACGTGGTTTAATTTTACAACAATGATTACACTTGATATGGATGGTGAGTCTGACATAATGTGAAATTGAAACTACTACTTTCATTATGTTGTAAAAATATGTGTGTGAGAGTTTAGAAACACAAACCTATTCCCCCCCCCCAGCTGTCAGCAGTTGACTTGGACGCCGGTCCCAACGGTCAGGTCACCTACCGGATCTTAGCTGGTGACCAGGGACATTTTCTTATTGGCAACAGGTAAATCAATCACTGGCATTGTAATATTATATCGATTTGTATTAATAATGGAAAGGAATAGTTTGACATTTTGGGAAATACGCTTTCTTGCCAAGAGTTAGATGAGAAGATTAATACCACTCTCACGTGTGTGAGCTAAATATGAGGCTTAGCATTAAGCATTAAGCATTAAGACTGAAAACAAGTGTAAACAGCTAGCCTGGCTCTGTCCAAACAGTTATTGTTTTTAATGATGGTGTCAGTGGTATTTTTTGTGGGATTTGTGAACACCCATATATCAGTGTCACATTCATAAAACTACGATGATAAGTAATTAACACATAGACATATAAGGCAATTGATGAGACAATTGGTGGTCTGTCTCTAGGAAGATTTCCTGAAGAAACCAAAGGGGTGACAAAACAATCAAACTTGCAGTGTGAAAGCATTTTCTCTGCAGTGGTCTCAGAATTAAAAAAAAAAGTATTCATATTAACAGGCTACACTTACCACGTTCATTTAGTAATTTGAATAAAAGTTTTCATTATCATGTAATTCTAAATGAACTGTTTTCACAGCAGTGGGATCATTACGGTGGCATCAGGTGTCGAGCTCATTGTTGGGCGGAGCTACGCTTTGACTGTAGAAGCCATAGACAATGGGCCTGTGCCTCATAGAAGGTAAGGGTTTCTCTCTGTCTGCTTCATCAGTCTTTTCCTCGGTTTGGCTGGAACTGAGGCTTGAAAGGTCATCAGATTTCCAAAGCTTTCACACTCATTGTCAGGCACTTCACATTACTCTCCATTGCTCCCTCTTTGTTTCTCTTTCCCCACCATTCTCTCCATCTGTTCACCATTTTCATGTCAGTCATTTTCATTTTTAGAAAAATATAAGGAATTCTAGTTTTATATTAGAAAATTACATTAAAGATGTCCAATAAAAGACAATTCACAGTATAAGTGTGAGAAGGGAAGAAGAAACGGGAGAAGAGTAAAGCAGAATCTTAAAGGGTGGCTCACTACTAGTTACTAGTTCTTCCTGAGAAACGGAAAGAAAATTATACCTTTTTGAATTTCAGAGAAGGGGCAGTTCCAGCAAATGCCAGCACACCTGGAATCTAAAAGAAACTAAATATAATGCACTCTGTAGCATTCTTAAAGGATAAAATTCATCGCCTGTCATGTGGCTGTCCACTCAGTGTTGGTGGTAAATTGCGCTAATTGAAGAAATGCATTCCTCAGTGAGTGCTATGTTGACTGAATTGAACTGAGTTGTCCTGCCAGTTAAGCTGTACCGGCGGTACCTACATGTACCGGGATGCATTCAGCTTCTACCCCCTCTGAGCAAGTTCGCTGCTGCTTATCAAAATTGCACAATGTTGGCAAGTCAAATAATTCCTGCAGTTTGATCTTTTTCACATGTAGCTATAATGTTACCATCAGGACATGTTTATTAGATACAACAGCAACACACACACACACACACACACACACACAGTGACAGCAACAGCAAAAAATCCCCACGCTGACATTGATTGCAGCAGAATTATTTAGTTTATTGACCCCCTATTTGGGGTCAATTGGAAAAAAGGCAGCACCAGCTCAGGTTTGGGATGGTCCCCACCGGCTAACGCAGCCTCTGTCTCCTGCATTTCCTTATCTATGTACTCTGGCTTGAATGAATACAGCTGAATATCCAAGTCAGCCAAAACACCCCTGTAAAGGTGTCCTCGTCCATAGCATCCTCTGCACTCATATTTTGGGATGCCATTTTCGCTGTTGGAAATGTGGCTAGTTTACAAGCTAATAGAACACGTTTTGTTTTTGAGCGGCAAATAGTCCGTAGTTCTTCCGTGCCTCCATCTATGTCACTATGACGGCAGTGGTGCCGGAAGAACAACAAATTATGCAGCAAGAGAAAACAGCTTTCTCTGCCAATGTAGCACTCACTGAGGGATGTATTTCTTCAATTGGCTCTGTAACATCAACACTGAGTGGACAGACACATGACAGGTGGTGTATTTTCCCTTTAAGGATAATCATTGACTTGATAAGGTGAATTATAATTTTTTTTGTTCTCCCCTGCCTCAATAAGTAACCATAACTTTCTCCAACTCACAGGCTACTACCCGACTTTTATTTTATGGAAAGAGCAGCTGCTCCAAATATTTTGTAACTCTGTGTGTATTGATGAGGTAGCTAAAGTCTGACAGACAGAAGTTAAATTGTAAAATCTTAGTTTTAGCAATTACCGTGCAATATCGGAGAACAGAAGCGAATCCAGCCATTGAACCATTCACCCACTGGAACACAATCTATCTATGAGGCTCCACAGATTGATGTAGAAGCTGCATTGGCAGAGTTAGTTTCCTTTAGTGTTTTTTGCTGCACCGTGCCTCAACTTGACACAGGAAAACATAATAAAACAGGCACTCAGTGGGAACAAGCCATGTGTTTTTGCAGATTTCTGAAAAGAGGGACAACATGTATCAAAAGGTGTTAGCTCTTTTTGATACATGTTGTCCCTCTTTTCATTTTCCTTTTAGTTTTCTTGTCTTCTTACTTATCATCTAACATACAAACACATAAGGAATACTCAACTTGAACTTGACATCAATGAAAACAATAGCCACACAAGCTGAGCTACAGCTTGTTCGCTGATACTCAGAGCACACTTGGGTGTAGTTCTTTGTGTTTTGCACTTTGGAATATCTCAACAAAAGGATAAATTAGCACTGCAGTGTCCTTGCTGAAACAAACAAACAAGCAAAGTTCTTTCTCTTTAAACAAGAAGCAGAGAACAAAAGCAAGACTTAGTTACAGACACACAGGAACATTTAATAAATATTTTTTAACTAAAACATTGTTTGAGGAAAAGCTGCACAGTGCAATACTGACGTGACTAAGCTAGGCTTGTATTATCAAATGTAAACAAATCCCTGGTACCTGGTTATCAGCAGTTACAAAGAGCAGGCTACAGAGTAAACTGGTAAACTCTACACCCCCACATTTTTTTATTTTCAATTTTGTAGTCTTCAGCCCAAGTGACATGACTTGAGGGCCCTTCTGGACTCATGAAAGCCTTTAAAACATCTTTTTTTCCCATATACAGTAGTTTTCCTTTAGACCTGTAAACAGACTTTGATGCGTAAAATCGCTGGAGTCCATTTCTAATCCAAAAAACATAGTGGAAAAACCAAACTAACTAGCCTGCCATTTAATTCCCAGTGTGAATCTGGTCAAATAGGTTTGTTATATACTTTATATATTTACTTACCTTCAACAACTTAAAAAGTTGTTGAAGGTGAAAAATAAGGAGAAACTGCACTTATTGTGTGATTCATTATGCTCAATCAACACTAGCTGCAGAGAGAACTTTAACCAGACAAGAGACAAGTTTAATTTTGGTCTGTCATTAAGTTACTCATGGAATTAATGTTAATTAGCATGTGAGTTAAGTGAAACCGTGCGATTTGCAGGTGAGCCCAGTTTTCTTTTGTTTTCTTACATACGCAGCAGAAGGCTCAACCCTAGCAGGCTGAAGTGGACAAAACACAGTGAGGTTCAGTAAAGAAACCATCAGATTTTGGTTGGCTTTTATTTCAGCCAATACTGACCCATTGATATATGCTTAGATTTACCCAAACTGAAGCAATCTACTGTGTCTAACAGATCAGTCCAGTTTCACAAAACACATACCTTACAGTACCTTAAATGTTAAACATGCTTACTTTCATCTGTATTAAAATGATCAAATATAATGTTTTACTTGTTAGAACTTCAATATGTATTGCTTTCTCCAACAGTGTTTCTCATCATAAAAAATAGAATCGTATGTGGCTCCAGCTGTGTAGCTGCCAAATCAATACAGAATGTGAACCACTGCAGATTGAGGAGGTTCCAGTGATTGGCTCCAAGATTGTCCCCAAATTTCCCCAGACCCCTTGTTTATCTCGGGTGAAAACATAACCCGCATAACAAATCAATATCTATCTCTGCGACCTGATTTATTAAAACTGTGGGTCAGGACCCAGAATGAGCTTTGTCTCCTCTTACTTGCTGGCGCCAATAAAACATGAGTGACAGCGATTTTTAAAGACTTTGGATTTCAGCTTGTGAGTATTACATCTCTCCATGTTTGTGGTCTGGAACTGCTGAAGAGCCCTTGAGTTACATGTTTCGTTCAGATTAGAAGTGCTTTTGCATGGCCTAGATAGATTCACCCCCAGAATACTGACAACAGTTTACGCTCGGGGGTCTCATTTATTCTTTCATCAAACCGTAGGGTAAGAGAGAAAAGAGGGCACCACCAGAGAGAACAGATGAGATAGGATAAGATGTTAGATAAATAGCTAGAATGAGATCAAGATAGGGTGATCATTTAGCGCTGTACTTTAAGAGGCATGTAGTATTGGGTGTCGTTTTGCAAGTTGCAAGCAGTGTTGGGCAAGTTACTTAAAAGATTTATGAAAATAAATCAATGACTAAATAAATATTACTAATTATGACTTACTTTTACTTTTATTACGTGGCCCAGCTCCAACTCCAAATACTGCACACCCATTGGACAGCTGTGTCCAAAATGTAAGTAGCAGCCAAAAGCAGCCAGCATACAGTTTGGAGGTACTGTATTGCTTACTATTAGGTATTATGGCTCAAACAGCTAGCTTATCTTTAGCCACGATGACTGCCCGCTGCAGCACTTTAGAAGTCCCTGGGTTCACACAGCTCTAACCGTAAACAAAAGCAGGTGATTCCTGATTGTAGACATCCAGCTAAGAAGGCATAACATGTAAATAAGACAACTTTGCAGTTACTGAGAGACGCATGTCTCCTCTTTTGGTACTGGCTAACTGCATCCCCACCCCACCTGCCCATGATCCAAGCTAAACACATACCACATCAGTCTGACCACGAAACGCAAAAGTCCTGTTAAAGCATCAAACAATCCGACTTCACCATTCTGAAAGAACAAAGTATTCTTTTACACTTCTCACCACTTGAAAAATAAAAATACATAACTAAAGCAATACTGCCCAACAGAAGTCACAAATTTGGTACTGTCCAGAGTTAACACCAAGTCCTAAATGTATAGCCCCAAACTCAAGTCTGCACCTCTGGTAAAATGCATTATATTAAAATGAGCCTCAGTCTATAGCCACAAAAAAAACTTTTTCATTCAATAGAGGTAGCAGATAAACCACTTGTGTGCACGGCCCCATCGCAAAAGCATCATGCCAACAGCAGCTGCAGTCTTCGATCAGTATCTATATCCACAGTATCTATCCACACTGGGTTAAGTCAGCCCTAGTACTGCTGTGCATACAGTCCTCAGAGCCCAATAAACATCAATGTAGTTGATGCTTAGGCTGAAAGAAAATAGACTTGAAGAATGTTGCCTAGAATTATATAAAGAGAGCAGTATTGATCTAAAAATCTACCCGTATGTGGTACGTTAGACACTCATGAGACAAACCACTGAAAAACACGGCTAAAAATCATCAAATGTACACCAGAGAGTAATTATAAGAGCAGCAACTTGATGCTGAGAGTTCAGAAAAATACAAACAGGACGGTGAAGTGCACTCGCCCAAAGACTCATCTAACCCAATAATGATTTGCTGGACCACCAAATAGCTCTAAGTGACTGGAGAGGTGGAGGTTATTTGTGTGTGCAGCATGGCCGAGTGGTGACACACATTTTAAGAAGACAAAACTTGTTCACAAATATAAGTCTGTTAAGCTATATTTCATTTTTTTCTACATTCTACAATAATTCGATGTGCAAATTAGTGTTTGTATGTACGCACGTGTGGGTTTGTGTTTGTGTGTACTGTAGAAGTAGGAACAGTTATATGTAACCATGTCTGTGAAATGGATAATGTAAGATAAGAGAAAGATAAGAGAAAGAATTGCTTCCATGGGTTGACGGAGGTTTTCGGCATGCGAAGAAGAAATGGGCCCCAGCTACAGAAGAAACCACGACCAAATAATCTCCACTCCCTCAATCGGATTTCATCAATAATGCCATCTGAATTGTTTTAATAAGACACTGGCTTTCACGCTCTCTCGTGGCTTACATTTTTTCCAGCCTTTATCTGTTTGTTTATTTATTTATTGTTGTGAACGTAAACAGATTTTGTAGGGTATTGTTTAGACCCGGGGGGTTCTTTGGCTGTTTCAGTCGATGATCCAGTTTGAGTGGAGTTAATCTCTCCATTCTCTCCCTGCTGAAACACCACACTCTTGCCAAGTAGGAACACAAACTAAATCCCTGCGGTTACTCACCCTGAAATTCAGGGTGAGTAAAACCTACCATCACTAGTGTCAAACGGGAGTATTAGGGCTTTTTTCAACCTATTGATTGAGAAGTGTAATAACCAATATGACAAAATGTAATATTATATATACAAACATTTTCTAAGATATGACTGAATCATTTAAATATTTTTTTTACTTTATTTTAAATGTTTAACTTTAAAGCTACTTAAGGGTGAAAAAGGTGGATTTTGATGTAATATATTAAATATAATTATTTTTACCATTGATAGATGAGATCTGAGGCTTTATCTATAAATCTTTTGGTATGTAATGTATATAGATATACTATTATCACTGTATAGTTTCACTATTAGTGAGTAATACACAGCGAATAGCATTATTTCATAGAAGAGTAGTATATAACCAAACCTGTAGTATTGTCCCCTCAAAGTTGTTTTTCCGGTGGAGTGTTTTATTTTGAAGTCATTATTGACTCCTATTCCCTGCTTTCTTGTTCTTTTTTTAAGGACTTGTCCGGGATCAAAATTCTAGACTAAATGATCTAAAATAATTGGTATAGCAGATATCAATTCTGTTTTCAGTTGGGTCTTAGTTTAATTTGCCGTTAGTATGTTATCTCCCAATTATGTCAATTTGCCAGAGGGCTGAAAACTGTCACCCAGGTAATCAAACACTAGAAAAACTGACCGGACACAAGCTTGTTTACAGCGCTGGAAATAAACAGCCCTGTCAATTGTAGGTCATTACGGTGACATGCTGTTTTGGAATAAGTGTTATGTTGATTAAAAAAATGTCACTGAATACAACTTATTGAACAACCAAAGCTGTTAATCAGAGGGGAAGTAAACACTGTGTAATTAAGACTTCATATAACAAAGTGAAACAACCTATTGTCAGATACCACTCCAAATGCATTTTCTCTTGTCGTCATCACCTTTTATAAATTAGAAACTCAATGTAATTCTCTCTTTTTTTCTCCTTTCCTTTAATTCTTTTTTAAGCCCTTATGTCTATAAATTCTATCTTGAAACAATTTTATTTAAGGATCCTCAGTTGGTTTAGTTTGCCTGGTTATGTAACAGTTCTGGACATGTGTACAAAACCCTTAATAATAGTCATACTAATGATATTGTTTATGCAAATATAAATATAAGTGCAGGTCTCGTCTTTAGGTGTTAATAGTTGATATTGTGAGGGTCTTCAAATATGCCACGCTGCATAATAAGGTTCATAACACTGCATTTACTTAAGGGCACAGCAAAGGATAATATAATACTGCCCTAACAAGATGGGTGTCACTCTGGACATGCTTTTATTAAAATGAATTAAATAAAAGATTTATCTCCGTAAAACTGCACCAGCCCCCACATGATTCGTTGAAACAGCTGGATAAGTTTGTTATACTGCGTAAAAGAAACCTTAAGCCCTGGTAAGAGACGGCAGCAGAGCGCTGTCTAGTCTCTTTGCCACTCACACTGTTGTTGACTTCATGCTCTTATCGATTAGTTAAACACAGCATGAAGTACAAAGAAACAAACACTGGCCAGCTGCTCTTAACTTAAATAATAGACCATTCACCCTCCTTGACACAGCTTCTTTTTATCTTTTTTTACCCACTGGCCTCTTGTGCTGCCCTCCACCTCCTTTTCTCCTCTCATCCTCCTCTCACACTTATTGTCTGTCTGTACTCTCTCCATCTGCCCTGTCTGCCATACCCCATTCTCTTCTATTTTTTCACATTCTCTTTTTCTCCCTTTAGGTCATCCATAACTACGGTCTATATTGAAGTTTTGCCCCCAAACAACCAGAGCCCTCCCCGTTTCCCCCGGCAACAGTACAACCTGGAGATTAGCGAAGCTATGAGGACTGGAGCTACACTGGTTAATCTGCAGGTACACTCATGCTCTCTCTGTTTCTCACTCTTTCACACACACACACACACACACACACACACACACACACACACACACACACACACACGCACACACAAAGTTTGTTGATAACTTTTAGCTATTTTAAACGCTTATCCATTCATTTTAGCCATTTATATTATATGTTTATTATCTTTAGCTAACTATAATTTGTTTATCCATTATTTTTAGCTAACTATTGAAACAGTTTAGCCATTAATTTTGGCTAACTATTTGAACTGGTTAGTCATTACCTTTAACTAATTTATTAAAGTGTTTATCCATTAATTTTAGCTAAGTATTACAACTGTTTATTAATTACTTTAGCTAACAGTTTCAAATTCTCTGCTCGGTTGCAGTTGCAAACCAAATTGTAATTTACTCCACAATCTTTGCACGTAATCAGAATCAGAATCAGAATCAGAAATACTTTATTAATCCCAGAAGGTAATGCAATGGCAAATGCAGAAGTGCTTCCTGTGGTGGAAGTACTCCTGGTAGCAAACCGCTGCTGTACACAACATATACAGTAAGACTAGAATTTGCTGATAGAAATGAGTATATGTGTGAATGTGTGTGTTTGTTTCTGTTTACTACTTAAGGCAGTGGATCGGGAGAGGGACCCCATCACCTACAAAATCCATAGCGGAGATCGCTATGGACATTTTGTACTACAGCAGAAGTAAGTGTGCACGTGCTTGTTGAAGTTAATATTATCAGAAACTAAAGTAGTACCCCTTTTTCATTTCATTGTGTGAATATCTGTGAAATTTGTGTTTGTATGTGCATGCTGTGCAACCACTGCAATGTTCAAGTATGTAGTAATAATCTGTGTGTTTGTGTGTGTGCGTGGTCGAATGCAGTCTAAATGATATCATTCAGGGCTAGATCTCTGCTGAAGGCTTCACATAAACACACCCATACTCTCTCCCACATGCTCACCACACACACAGACTCTGAGGGCTTTTCTTGTATTTATTCATTTATTGCTCATTAAAATTGCATTTCTTATTCTGGGGGAAAGATCCTATCTACGTTTCTAGAGGGAGGGGGATAGAGAGAAACAAAGGAAATTATGGTGAAAGACTGCAGGAGAAGGGGCAGAATTATAAGAAGAGGGAGAGAAAGATAGGTAAAGGGTTGGAAAAAGAGATAAGAGAACAGAGCAGGGACAGAGTAACAGATGAGTGACACAATGTTAGAGAGCTGGGAAGGAACTGTGGACGAGAGTGACAGACAAATGAGGATTTTAAAGCAGGACGAAGGAGAAGGACTAAGTAAAGTCTGCTTAACAGAAATCCATGACAGCAAAGATTAAAATGAATTGAAAACCTTTCATTTCTGCACTCTAGGAATGTTTTATAGGTTTGGTTCTCTTGGACATTAAGAAATCTTCCAACATGTTGCAAAAATCTTTCAGTGCCTCAGCTTTGTTTTCTCCTTAATGGCACTGAGTGTTCAAGTTGTTCTTTTTCTTCTGGGTACGTGCAACTTGCCATGTAGCTTATTTTGGCTCATGATGGAGTGACCTTTCAGTGCTTTTGTACAATATTTGGCTCCGTTAAATACTCCAGAAGCGCATGGGGAAAGCACCTTAATGGTCTGCCATTTTGCAAGGGGACTGGCATTGATGGATCACTAATAGCCAAAAGATTCAGATTACTTTAACACAGAAATTAAAGGGTGAGCATCAGTACAGGATGCAAGAGGATGAGATTTGAGGAGGTTAATCACCATTCTTTTTTGAATCAATTTGAATAACAGTCAGGTCCATAAATATTGGGACATCGACACAATTCTCATCTTTTTGGCTCTATACACCACCACTATGGATTTGAAATGAAACGAACAAGATGTGCTTAAACTGCAGACTTTCAGCTTTAATTTGAGGGTATTTACATCGAACGGTGTAGGAATTACAACGGTTTCTATATGTGCCTCCCACTTGGGACCAAAAGTAATGGGTCCCTTAAATCCTCCCAAATTGGTTAACATTCTTTTTAAAACTGTTCCAAACAGTTGATTTGGCCACACCTAGTGTTTTTGCTGTCTCTCTGATGGGTTTGTTTTGATTTTTCAGCCTAATGATGGCTTGCTTCACTGATAGTGACAGCTCTTTGGATCTCATATTGAGAGTTGACAGCAACAGATTCCAAAGGCAAATATCACACCTGGAATAAACTCCAGACCTTTAACCTGCTTAATTGATGATGAAATAACGAGGGAATAACCCACACCTGTCCATGAAATAGCTCTTGAGTGGATTGTCCCATTACTTTTGGTCCCTTAAAAAGTGGGAGGCACACATAGAAACCGTTGTAATTCCTACACCATTCAGCTGATTTGGATATAAATACCCTAAAATTAAAGCTGAAAGTCTGCAGTTTAAGCACATCTTGTTCGTTTCATTTCAAATCCATTGTGGTTGTGTATAGAGCCAAAAAGATGAGAATTGTGTCGATGTCCCAATACTTATGGACCTGACAGTATATCAGGTATATGAGGCGTCCAGGAAAAGATTTGTGTGATTGAAGACTGAGTAGGTAGGAAGTGTGCTGTGGCATTCAACGTGTGTGTAAGGGGTGCTGTATTCTTTTTTTTATAAAGTCAAGTGTTTTCCCCAGGATTCAGGAAATTAAATGTTTTCTCTTTTGAAACTTGAAAGCTGGCTGTGTTATGGTGTGGACTGAATCACCCATAAGTGCATATAGACATGGTATACACGAATGTAAGGGCACAATGCATTAGAGCTCATGGTGGATTTTTCTTAAGATATCAGTAGGCTCAATGACATAAAACCATTTTTCTTTTAGGATCACCACGACAGCTGCCTGCATGATGGACCTCCGCAGATACCCATTGGATGAGCAAAACTGCACTTTGGAGATTGAGAGCTGTAAGTGCCTATGAGTTTGTGTATGTGTGTGCATGAATGGTCATACACCCAATGCAAGGTTTTTCCTCAGGTACCATATTCTTATGGTCTCTTTCACACCTCTAGTTTGGTTCATTTGGTACTGACTGAACAGGAGTAAACATGAAGTCATATGGACTGGTAAGTTATTCATTGGATGTCATCATGCATCATCAGGCTACATGGACCCTGGTGACTGACAGTTCACGCTGCACTTTACTGAACCTGATGTGTTTATTTAAATTCTGTGGAGTCATAAAGAATAGACCAAAAAATGAATGAGTTTAAGCACTATTAATCCATATTGTGACTTGACCTCATCTGTCAAGAATAATAAAGGACAGGTGGAAAAGGATAATGAAAAGGCATCTTGTAGTGTAATATTAGTACACCAGTGGTATAACGGACTGCTGAAATATACAATGCACTCGGCTGACAATAAACATTTTAAGAATATTAAACCTATTATAACCTATAATAGTCCACTGAACATATTTTTTGAGTATCAAATACTCCCCACTCTAGGCTAGAAAGGTGGCTCTGGAAAGTCTGAAGCTTGCTGATTTGTGGAGTATAGTACCTATAGTCAGCGTAGAGTGGGACACCCAGAAGCCAAACAGAAAAAGTGTCATAATGTATCAAAAAGGCCACAGAAACATAATTAGCAATAGATGATGTAGGGCTGGTTCGAGAAATGTTTATTGTCAAAATGACAAATCCTTCATGACATCATCTAGCTTTTAAAAGCTTAAAATGCTGCTCTTCAACAAATTTCTCCATTTGTTCTTGTCCACACAGTACCTCAGGTTAGAATCCACTTCATGCAGGAAACTCTTTGATCACTGAAGTCATGCTGCACTTTACGCCAACTAATTCAAACTGGCATTTGTCATTCAATCAGGCCGGAGTGCATCAGTTAAATAATGGATACCAATGACATGCATAGTTAAAACCCCACATATAGCAGAGAAACACTTAGGGCTCATTGTATGATACCTGGGATCTTTCAGAATTCACCCCAATTGAACATGATGTAACAAAAGGGAAAACGGCCAAGTTAGTGCCAGTTTATTGTAAAGAAGTATGGATCCCAACGCTGGCTTGAAACTGAAGAGAGGTTGTAAATGTATAATCTTTTGTTTGATTTGTTTAACCTTTATTTAACCCATTAAAAACAAATTCTTAATTACAATGGCAGCCTGGCAAAAGGCAATGCCTCTTGAGGGAAGGAAGTAGAGAAAATCACAACAAGCACTGCATGTGAAACTGCCACTTTTCCCCTCTGAATGTTTGCCGTTATGTCTTTTAAAATACAAGTCAGTTTGTTGCAATGGAAAGCTTCAGAAAAAGCTAAAAAGTGGACCTCAAGTTAAGGTTTTTTTGTTCAACTATAAAATAGCTTCTACTAAGTGTCTTGACGTGGACTACAATTAGGATTTTACTCAAGTTTGTGCACCACATTTGTATGACGGACACATAGATTGCTTGCTCCTTCTCCAGGTTTCTGAGTTCATAAATATTTTTAAAGACTCCCTGAAACCTTCATATTTCTTTACATAGAAAAAATAAATACACTACCGTTCAAAAGTTTGGGGTCACATTGAAATGTCCTTATTTTTGAAGGAAAAGCACTGTACTTTTCAATGAAGATGACTTTAAACTAGTCTTAACTTTAAAGAAATA
>JAVQJL010034659.1:0-30071 GCA_036024295.1 Nannoperca obscura
AACGCTTCTTTTCAAAAGTAGTGGACACCGCTGTTGGAGCAGGGCATGTATCTATGTATCTATGGATCTATGCACTCTGATGTCGATCAACCAATAGCAAAGGTTGACCCCATGACGCATTTGAATAGTGAAGCATCGCAGCAAGCACACACAGAAATGTAAAACCACCAAGAAATGTAAAATAAAATGCAAAACGGAAAATAATACATAGATAAATACAGAAATATCTATTTATTGTTAATACTATTTTTGTTGCATTTAATGGCATATCAATTCATTTGTTGACTCATTTATTCATTTATTGTTAATTATGGCAGTTTCGGTCCTCCATATACATGTGCTTCTGCTTCCTGTAGCTGCTATGCCTGTGAATTTGGTTTTCGCATGCTCAGGTGTTGATGTCCTTCTGTGAGCTGATCCTTGTTTTTTTTTATTTTATCCTCATTAAAAGTATAACTAATCTCCTCCTGTGTACGTCTGCATTCTGGGTCCCCTAGACCTGACAGTGTCAGGTTTAGAGGTTTGAAATAGGCGCATTAGTGTGGATGCTAGGCCTAAACGTAGCCAATGTTAGTTTGGATGAAGGCTTAGTGCCTCTTGAAATAAACAGACATCCCTATTTTTATCTAGATATGTCAGACGTACCAGTGATAATAAGCTTGTGTGTATAACATGGTAAAACCACAACATTTGCATAATGATATAAATATACACACAAAACAAATACTCTTGTTAGGGTTGGAAAGACGGGTGTTATTGCAACAGGAAAATACACTATACTATTTACAAGTGCAACAGCAACTACTTAAATACAATAACACTTATTTTACACAATATACAACATACAGCATTTGAAATAAAGCACTAGAAGCTATCAAATGACAAAAACAATAATTAGAATATCTATTCATTCTCTCACATTATAAAGGACCACCATTTTTTTTCATCCAATAGTATGTCTGTTAGGAATGTTATATTCCAGGAACATAAAGACTACAGGCAGGCAGACACTGATAAAAGAGGAGCAGGAAGCGATGGAAGGCAGGACACAATATTTCCTTTTAGAGCTGAGAAGTCCGACCAAGTCATTTGCATGTCCCTCCTTTTCTCTCATATGTTGACTGAGCAGGACAGTAGCTGAATGAGAACTGCTGTCTGCGTTGCTCCGCCTGAAAGCTCCTGCTCTGGAGGAATTTCAGTTCGCTGTGCTTCATGTTCACACAGGCTCCTCACTGCTGGGATCCGCTCAGCTGCTGCAGCTTATAGAACAATGTAAAACCAGGAATTATCTGGGTCAGTCCAATTACACAGGTAAGTTCTATGTGCATACGTGTGATACTCTGGTGTTGTCATCCATTGCTTATCATTTGATGATCAGTTGTTCCAGTCTGTGGTTCCTGCTATTCCAGTTTCCCTCCATGGCGTCTGAAGGAGTTGTGGCCAAGAGGGCCAATCTGGTGGCATCCAGGGTCCACTGGAGCCGCATGAACACAGCTCAGAACCAGGAGGCTCACGGTATGGAAGCTGTGGAAATGTACTTCATCAGCCCACAATAAATTCTGAAATGAAAAGATATTACCAGTGATTTAGCAAGTTAACCTCATTTACTTGAAATCACATATAACTAATGTGAAGTTAAATACAAGTTAATTGCAATCACGTCAGCTGAATTATTCTGCTTCACAAGTAAAGGTCTTAACAATGGCAGTACATGACATAAAATGACAGTATTCAAGTATTATTTTTAGGGACCTCATGGATAATTCTCATTTATGACAACTTAACTTATTTTATAGTTCTTTCTTTACACTTCTATCCTTTATGACAACATTGTACTCAACAAAGTAATAGATCTGGAGACACAGTGACCTTTATGAACTCAAACGATCAGACATCTCAGCAATTAATTTAGTGAGTACAATGTCTGAAAATAAGAGCCCAGGTTATTATAAACTATAATATTATAAACTTATTATAAAGTTAACATTTAAGGGTGGTGGTCTTTGCTGGCAGGGCTCTCGTGGAAAACTGTAAACTTAGCAGTGGCTCTTGGAAAGAGCAGGAATGTAGTTGATGTTGAAGCTGTCTATATTCAGTTTACACAATTTCATTTTTAAAGTTTACATCGATGTTCATCTTTGAGTATCTGACTCCATTTACATATTTAATTTAATATCATATTTGTTCTTGTAGACAGGCATTATGTATTTGTAAATAATGAGGCATTATCCAGTAAAATACCTTAATTTCACAAGTCTTCTGTGTCACTGATGGGACAACCAGTTCATTTTAGTGACTTAGTTCTTCAAGTCTCGTTCAGTAAAATGAACTACTCTTTATTTCAAGTCATTTTTTCATTTTGTTCAGTAGACCAGGGCGGTGGGGAGGGTGGGCGGCATGGGGGGAGTACTCATTTCTGTCTAATACTCAGCCTGTGTAGCTGTCATATGAAAAATGACTGAAAGACTAACGAGCAAATGACCCAAATCACTCAGCTGTCGCATGGGAAAAAGGAAACTCAGGCATTATTATTGTTAGTATTGTTGGCCAAAATGAACGAATGACTCTCTGAGATGACTTGTTACTACTTGTTTATATCAAAGAGTCATTCAAAATGAACGATTTGTTCACTATTCTGTGTGTTGATAGAGGTTCACGGTTTTTGTGGTCATGAGTGGTATATATGACAAATCATTCAAAACCATGTCACATGCAAGTAACTCACTGTGACACTAGTAACTACTTATGTACAGAATAGTCTAATTTGGAGGATGGAGTCTTAATGTATTATTTAAGAATCTAGTAGTGGACATTGAGGCTATCCGTACAGCCAAAGAAGTGAAGCCTGTTAGACAAGATGTTGTTGCTGTTCAGTGGTCAGGTCACTTTATGTGTTTACTATACCATAGGCCTCATTATAATTTTTTACATATTGTCAACTGCAGGAAGCTCGAGCAAGGACAGTGTCAGGAAATGGCTCACCACCACTGTCACAGAGTGAGTATCAAGATAGGAATACAGGCTGCTGTATCCATGTTAACAGACATAATGCAATTACAAAATAAGGTACTACGCAACTTTCTTTTCATTTATGATAAAGCGATAAAGCCTCTGTTTTGCATAAAGGTCTTTGGCTTAGCAAGTTTTAATCGCTTTCAATTCAGCGTTTCAACACTTTTTGTGTTGTGTTAAAGTCCTGAAACTTGAAAATGTATTCCTTTGTGATTTAATAATTCATACATGAGAGGGAGAGGTGGCTTTGTATAAACATAATACTGTAATCAGTGTGATTCTTTCCAGGCATAATAAATTCATAAATGAATATACATGTGGTATAGATGTTTTAAAGAAAAACACAATGCTGTACATGTTGGTACAGTATGAGCAGGAGCTGCTAGTAGATGCATGACTTTGGTGCAGATCCACAAAAAATGTAAATATAGGCAAAAAAAAAAAACTGGAGTGACAATATCCATGAAAATAAGCTTTAAAGCATCCTTTAAAGCACCTGCGTCTCCCGGCCCCTCCATGACCTGCTAGTTGATAATAGAAACATCTTCAACCGTGGACTTCCCCTAAGGTGTTCCACTGACTGCCACAGGAGATCTGGAGATGTGTGTACATGAGTGGACTGGGAGGCTGCTGACGTCCTACTGGACTCGCCAATTGGGTTTTACGTGTTATTTTTCCCAAACTCGTGGCACAGTGCAATACATCTTTTTTTTACTTTTTAATTTTTATAATTACATTGATTATGCACACCTTCCTGCAATTTGCACACTTGTATGCATACACATGCTTAAAAAGGGCATACATTTAACTTTTTAACTTTTATGTTAGTACTTGTTTCACACAATGTTTAGTTTTTGCACTATTCTTTGTACTGCACTCCTGCTGTGACATGAGAATTCAATCCTTTTGCAAAATGCGTTTTGGAGAAAATGTAATTAGTTACTGACTTTATGGTGCTTTTTATCAAAGTAAATATGTCTTGTGCCTCAATTTACCATTAATTATTTTCAATATTCAAGTCCACTATCTTTCACTAAGTGTTATGAGTTGTCTAAACAGAAACAGAAATATATTTTCATTTGAAAACAGTAGGAAAACACATTAAAAGACGTTGTCAGTGAAGGTTCTGTATGATATGCTCAGTTTAATTAATTAAAAATATTTCCTCATTATGTTTATAAAAGCTGTAATTTCTTGGCATTACATTTCTCTCACAACAAATTATAAATGTAATTTCTGGGAGACAGGGTTTGAGTAGGCTAACTTAATCTGTAAATAATACATGGCATACTCAGCTAAGAAGTGTAGACTGTGCCCTAAGCACATAAATAAAAGGAGTAAAAACTGAGCAAAACGAGTCTGTACAGTGAACCTGAAGGTCAAAACACTGTGACAACACTTCTTGTTTGTGATTGGACCAGACTCAAGTCAATTTAGAGTTTATTCAAAGGTTGAGTTAAGAGGGGTGCTGCTAGATTGGATCTACAGAAGAGACGCTCTAAACTCTACACTGCTGTGATTGGTTGTTTTACTGTCAGGCAACTGATGATGCTCTGGGCATGTTTAAGGCAGCGGTAAGAAGCCTTGGCCCTTTCTTTCTGGAACCTGAAATGTTGTTGGGTTTTGTGAAATGTTGTTGTGCTTTGACCTACCTTCAGGGCCACTGTTAGTCTGGCATTCAAAGGATAAATAATTCATTTTTGAATTATAATTTTTAAATAAAAAAATAAACAGTAAAAAAATGTATTTGAAATGCCTGAACATGCACCAAAAGCATTATGATTACCGATATCTTTTAGGCAAAATACTTTTCTAAAAAGCTTTAAGATATTGCTAGTACTGTATAACATCTAACGTTTATACTTTCTGTTATGTCCTATAGTTGAAAGACACCTTATTATTTGGGTGGCACACTCCAGATACTATATAATGTGTTTATATAGGATATTGCACAATATGATAGTATATCGCCCACATCGCGCATGTGTGGTTGTGTGTGTGTGTGTGCTTTCTTGTACTCTGTCCATCCTTCTAATGAAATGTGACCTGTGTTTGCAGGGAAGATGCAAAGCATGAGTCACTGCGGGAAGCTCCAGGTATGACCAATGGATATCCTTCTCTTTCTGTTTTAACAGCAGAGAGGTGTTTGTCGCCTATATGCTCTGTCAACTTTATATTGTCTTCTTCCTTGCGTGATTCATTGCTACATGATGGTGAGTACAATGTCTTTTTGGTTCAGAGCAGTCCTGTGGCAGTCTCATGAGCTTTTTAATGAGTGGAGTAGAATGAGGTGAGGGCTTCTAGTCAAAGTTGAGAGCTCGGCCTGCTAAAACTGTGGAGTAGAGAATGAATGCTTAGGCTGCATGCTTTATGTTTTTATCAAAACCCTTTTTGATGCTCTGTTCCAAAACATCCTGAAATCATTATTTTCTGTCTCTTCGTATCAGTTGCTATAGTAATTATTGTTTTTTCCTTTCCATGACTGAATATACAATTTTTCTGAATGAATGAGAGTAAATATGAATCTGGCGGGATGAAGTCAAAGGTCCCACTTTGATGATTTTACGCATGTTGTTGTTGAACAGTGTGTATTATTTAACTTACCCCCCCACCCCCACCGCGCCCTGAGGCCAGTCCATTCAAACAGCATGCAAATGGTGGTTGAGAAAACCATGGGAACGGCAAATTGCTCCTTAGGCCTCTTGCCGCTCCTCCCCACTCACCTTCAAGTAAAGCAGCCCTGCTTGGCCGTTTGTTACCCAGGCTGAGGGCACCTTTGCGCTGAGAGCAAAATGGAGCTTTAGACTTTCCAAAAATAATTTAATGTTTTACAATAGAACGTCACCCAGACCACAGTGATGGTGGGTAGCTGTAATGCCAACAGAATAAAGATTTTAAAGGAATGCAATCTAACAAGGTTTTGAAGGTTTGACCACAGAAAGACTGCTCGACAATCAATCAGGAATAAGATAACCTTTCAGCAGTGATAAGTAAGAAGCACTGAAAAAGTTATTTATGGGATTTTTCTCCCCAATGTTACTGCGTTACCCTACACCAGAGTCATTTAATAATGGTAATATATTGGGAACATGATCTGTTTGTATTACTATTAACTCAAGCTCAGAGACGTGCAATCCAGTAGTTATCAAAACAATTCACTCAAACCTCACAGGAAAAGTCAGGGGGTCATGTCAAGTCCAACTGAAATTAAATTGCATTTTTTGTCTGCTAGCACATACATACCTGCTGTAAATCACTTCCCTATGTTTTAAATTTGTTGTCAGGAAGGCAAAGGGAAAATTCTATATTTGTTTGGTTTCATAATGGCACTCTCTAGTTTTGCATTAATTTGATGAATTACTGGTTAAATGTTTTTAAAAATATCAAACTTTACCTCAACAAACAAACATTGTTTTAGGAATGTCTGACTGTCTTTTAGGCAGAGCTTATCCCCCAACTGGCCCAACCAGATTAAAGCTTTGAACTGAACCTTCTTTAACCTCTTTCCTCATTCTACCCACTTTATTTATTCAGCTTGTTGAGAGAAAGCATTAATAAAATGCACACAAAAGCCATATCAAGTACATTCAGCAACAACGACTCCTCAGCTCAATCTTCACGGACTGACTATTAAAATATTCTACTCACATTTCTGTACTCAAACCATTGAAAATATATTATTTTAAATGTATTTTAAAATGTTGTTTTAGCCTTTGTTCTATACATTTAAGAATAAACTGCAGTTTTTTTCCTCTTAATGGAAGGCAATGCAGGCATTCCTCACTCTTTTGGACAGATAGATCAATTAATTGATTGATCGCTTCAGTCCACCCAGTCTGCTACAGTCCATGCAGTCTGGATGAGTGCACATAGGCTTTGACATACTAGATGAGGACTAATAACAAATAACTGTAGCAATTGATGTGAAGAAATAACACAATTAAGAAAAAAATAGTTCAGGATGTTTTGGAAAAGAGCTCTAAAAAAGGCTTTGAGAAAAAACAATCAATGCATTTCTTATACTGAAGCAGCAGCAACATATTCTGTTAACCAGACTGTATTTCACTGCACAACAACTAGTGTGTCTGCATTTTCTGTTACGCACTAATGATTTCTGTGACATAATATATGCGGCCTTAGCATTCATGAGGATTGCTGTGTACCAAGACGCATCAGGGTGACTTATAACAATGACAAACCGGTGGTTCAAGGCAAAGCTCAGACAGCTGAGGTCTGAAAAGGAAGCTGTGTCCAGGAGTTGGGACAGGGACACATCTAAAGAGGCAAAACAACAACAAGGCTATCATGTTGTATCATGTTTCTGTGTCCTGTGTCCCCTGCAGAGCCTCTGAGGAGGAACCCCAGCAGTGACGATGACCTGGCCCTGGGTGTAGAAGGTAAACAGCATCCTATCCTGGACAGGGGATCTTTGCACACTCAACACGCAACAGACTCTGCGATTTAGGAAAACAAGCCAGTGATTTATCTATCAGTGTGTATCTTCCAACACCAGTAGAGAGAGCGAGAGAAAGATAGAGAGAGAGAAAGAGAGAGAGAGAGAGTCTCCAGAATCTCTTGTGTATTTACACTGAGGAAGGTGCCGGTGGTGTGGAAAAGTTGTGTTGTGTTGTGTTGCCCCAGTATACTTGGGATGGAAAATAAACAGAAATTTGCCAACTCGTTTATATGTTGTATAGTGACAGTAGCAGAAATAAGAAATTACTAATTACTAATAAAAACGATAAAGGTATTAAAATCAATAACAGGCAATACAAGTTTTCTAACTATTAACCAAACTGCAACAGAGAGTTTCGCCAAACTCTACAGGCAACCAAGAGTAGCATCCACAGGTTAACAAGCACAGTGTGACTCTAGTGCATGAATGAATCTGGGGAGCCCCAAAGCTCAGTTTATGCACAAGAGCTGGAGTCGAGTCAGTCTATTTCCTGGGGGCAGTACGTACAGTACCAGTGCAGACCTGTTACATATCGAACTCACAAAAGTATGAGTAGAAAAATAACTGTTCTTTCATTTTTGACCAGCGCTAGTGCGTCTGACAGTCTCATTGTCTTGCCAGATCACATTGGGATAAACCAGTGGGGTCTCTGCCATGTAAGAAGTCACTGAGGTCCAATGCAATGTTTAGACAGCCTGTTCAAATCTGTAATTGTTTTGCCTAAACAGCAATAAAGCAAGTGATAGTTACCTAATTTCTGGAAGTGTTACTATACTGTTGTTACCACTGCTGACCAAAACCAACCCGTCTACTAATTAGTAGTTCACACTACTCTAACTTTATCTTCAACTACTTTATGTGTGTACACCATGAATGTCTTTGGGAGAGGCTGTTGTGTGCACTTTGTTCAATTCAACGGACCTCATGCATGAACCACTCATGCGAATGGATTTTCTTCTGCGTGGCACATACAAATTATTTAAGAGAATTTGTGGCATTCACCACATTTTCTTAGAAATAGATATTTTCTCTTGGGTCCAGACTTTTTGTGTGAATTATGTAGGCTGCAGACCATCTACCTTTCTTTATTTTCTTTTATTAAATTACAATAAATAACCAAGACAGAATAAAAATAATCTTTAAATAAAGGAACTACTAACAAACCTGCCTGATCTGCTGATTCCACTCAAAGCAAACACACATTGCAAGGGCATGCTTTAGGTGAATGCATGCAAATAACCCCTTTGTCAATATAGATGCAACCTCCTCCTACAAGAATTCTTTGTTGCTTGTCTTCCAAATTAAGATATATTAAAATACTCAATATCCCAATATCACAAATTACAGTTTGCCTCAAGGGGCTTTACAATCTGTACAGAATAAAAAAACCCTCTGTCCTCATTTGAATTGAGGGTCTAATGTCAAACTGATTTAAACACGGAGAAAAAAAATCTCAGAAAGAGAAAGCGAGGCAGGATCTCTATTTTAGGACAGACAGACAGACAGGATATTGATGTTGTGTGTAAAGAATAGATTCACTAAAGAAAATCTTACAATTATGATGACAAAATACAGATTGATAATAAATATTTATATAAATATAGATTGTAAAACATAAATTAAGAGAATGGATGGATTATAAATGAATTCCAAAGCTGTGTATAATTTGACCAAGAGATTGAATGTATAACAATAAAAGCAGAGGGCCAAGAACAGAGCCTAGAGGTACTCCATATTTCACATCAGGAAATAATGATGACTGGTATTGTAAGAAACACACTATGATCTTACAGAAGAATCAAATTTAAACCATTTGAAAGCCAGAGATGCCAAACTAGTGGAATTTGAATTGATGGTAAATAAAATATAATTTACGACTTTTGTCAGTGCAGTTTCAGTGGAATGACGGGCCTTTAAGCAAATTGAAAAGTTTAAAAAAGCTGTTATGTATGTGAGCTGAAATTTGCTGAGACACAACTCTTTCTATTACTTTCAAAAAGATTGGATGGTTAGAGAATGCTTATAATTAGTGAGAACATCCTGGATTAAGGTGTGGCTTCTTAAGTAGTGGCTTAACCACAGCACCTTTAAAACAAGTTGGGACAGTGTCAGTTGTAAGTGATAAATAAAAAGTATCCAGCATTGTAGTTCCCTGGCTGGCTAGAGATATTTAACTGGAAGAGGGTCAAGGAGACAAATAGACCCTCTTGAGACAATGTCTCAAGAGAGACAGTTTGAAAATTGGTAAGAACTGAGACTAGCTGGGATTCAGAATGTGAGTGTTGTACAAGCAATTCTGCAGGGGTAGCTGGAGATGAGGAGGTCATTTTGTGTCTCATCTCTTCTATTTCACTACAGAAGAAAATGTAAGAAGTCCTGAGCTGTAAAGGGCAGCAGCTTTTGAGTAAATTTAGCTACAGGATCAAAAAGTAATCTGGCATTGTACTTATGCAATTGATTAAGCGAGAGAACTAGGCTGTATTTGCATCAGATATTGTAGTTCAATACAATCTCATGCCATGTAAGGTAGAAAACTTCCAGCTGTGATTTTAGTCATTTATGCTCCAAACTCATGTAGGCCTGCTTGAGAGCATGTCTTTCATCTGTAAACCAGGTAGACTCTTTGACCGTCTATTTTTGGAGGAAAAAGAGGCGCAACTGAATCTAGAAGGGTATAGAGTTTAAGTCACCTAATACAATTTTCAACAAGTTCTCTTGTTGAGAAAGCAGCCAAAGGCTGTGAATATTACTATTATTATTATCATTATTAATAACTAAGGTCCTATCAGAGTGAGTAATAAGATCTGAAATTAAATCACCACATTCTTCTAATAATTGGGAGTTAGGGCCTGGTGGTCTATAGAGTACCACAAGGTGGAATCCATTGATTTGGGCAAAGCAATTAATAGATGAATGTGACGGTTTTAATACCAGAGCTTCAAATGAATGTATTGTCCCGTTTGGAGTCAAGTTAAAAGTTGACTTAAAGATTAAAGAAAAAACCTCCACCTTGTTTAGTGGCCCGAGCAGCATGGAAGTTGATGTAGTTGGTGGGAAGGCTTCATTTAGTGATAAGAAACATGGGGTTTTAGCCTTGTTTCATACATTACATTTACATTACATTTAGGCATTTAGCAGACACTTTTATCCAAAGCGACTTCCAAATGAGAGCTTTACATAAAGTGCATAGAACCATGATCGAAAACAACAAGATGTCTCATCAAACTTCATATAAACCAATCATGTCCATATTATGCTCAAGAATCAGATACGTTATAGATAATAACTTGATATTCATGAAACCAAATACTAGACAAACCAATGGTGCGACTAATAGATAATGTCTGGATTATAACAAGATACCTTTTGTTCATTTATTAGATCATTTCAGCAAACGATCCTTTCCTGTCATCTGTAGTACCTTCTATTTGGTATCAAAAAAGGCTAAAGTACTTCAATATTTTATCCAAAACACTTTTACTAACCTTCTTCAAGGGTTTCAGTAGCCTAACAGAGGTTGACACTTTCAGGCTGGTTACACATTCATCTGCTGTGAAGAGCTCACCTAAAATCTTAGTTTAGCATGTCATGCAGCCAGCCAGTCACGGTCCAGTACACACTGAGGGTGGACCTTGTAAGTGAAGTAGGAAACATCTGTTAAACGTTAGTTAAACTTTTATTAAAGCAGTTTAACATTTGAAATAATCATTATTTTCAGTGAGGGTAGTAAACGTTTTATGTGGATAAAGCATATCAGACACACATTAATATTCCAAGCATGTCAGTAGCGGATTTTTAAGCAAGTCACTTTTTTCATTACATTGTCTGGGCTGCTTTCAACAGCAAAGAGAATAAGTAGTTAACAATTTCAACAAAGCACTATCAACATTTCCTCTATAAATTCCACAGATCAAATCCAACCTGTAAGAGATATGTTTACACAAATGCCTGCATTATCTTCACGGTTTAATGAGAGCCTCTCCCTTTGAGTCCTCCAGTACCATCCAACCTTTACATCTGTGTCTGTTCTTATGTAAAAGCAAATCACATGACACTTCAGACAATCAAAGCACTGTGGATGAGAGCACAACTGTCACCAGCCATGAGGAGTTGCTGTTGTTCTTTTGGCTTTTGGCTTTTTAAGGAATCAGATAAATCTCCCAGTGAAATGCCTGCAGGTTAACTTGGTGTTGGAGTAGTTTTGTCACAAAAATGATGTGTGATTTAAAAAAAACTAAACAACAAACACAAGGTATGGTAGTACAGAGGCTGAAACGAAAGACTACTTTGTTCTTGAAACCATGCCAGTGTCAAATGGAGTCCCAGTCTGAGAGAGGGAGGTAGAGGGGACTGCCAAAACCCAAACCCAAACACCCTCTGGAGGAAGAGAGAGAGAGGGAGGGTGAGGCACAGAGACAGAGAGAAACACTTTCCTAATATAGCTCGAGGAGCCTTGACACCAGACCTGGACAGGATGTACTGACATTCAACCAGCAAAAAGTTGAGGAGATGTTTCCCAGTTTTCTGCCGTCCTCCTTTCCTGATGTTTTCCTCTCTGTTTGTGACATTTATTGCTCCACATGTCCTACTTGCTTCCTCGTCCAGATAACATGACTTTTCCCCCCTGCAGCATCTTTATATGGTAACCAGGGAGTGAGGACGGTCCAGGACTTTCTGCGGTAAGATTCCTCTCTTCTTGTTCTCATCTCCTGTCAGAACGTACAGAGCCACACAGCCAGCAGTGTAGCGTGAGGCTGAAATCCATCACACAGCACAGTGCTGGAATTCATTCTAACACAACTATTACGCATTCACTCTAGGAAATGACATTATGTATGGATAATTTGAGATATTTTCAAGTGATTGAAAGTGAAAATGATCAGTAATATGAAGCTTCAGTAAGTTTAAAACAAGTTATAACTGTTTACACAATTTGAAGGTTGGAATTAAAACAGTTGCAATTTAAACTTGTACTGAAATTTGGTTGGAGTATTGTCAGTTGGATTTAGTTGGACTAAACATATTCCATGTCAAAAGAACAAATGTCTTCTGTTAACCCTGTGATAGGACCTTTTCTCTCTCTGCTGTTGTTACCAGGGTTCCTACAAAGTCTTGAAAGTTCGGAAAATGCTTAATTTTAATTGTTATGTTTTCAAGGTTAGGAACATGCCTGAATTTGAATATAGTCCTTCAAAAGTGCTTGATTTTCAATGTAATCTGGTGTTTCATTTACACAATTACTCATGAAAACCAAAAATCTTTTAATTGAAATGAAACAATCCCGTTGTCATATTAGTTTGTTGTCTCCTGACATTTATAGTAACAATTAAGCTTTTATGATAAGTACCTTGGTACCTTGAAAATACTTGAATTTTACTTTTAAAAATTTGTACAAACCCTGTGTTAGTTAACTTCACATTATGCCGACCTGAGGCAGGAGATTCTTTCAGAACACAATCAGGCTTTGAGGCTTCTACTTATACGGGAAGATGGCTTTTAAAAGCCTGTTGTGCTGTGATGTTATCTGAATTCCACTGAAAGCTATCTGCAAGTTTCTGTGAAGGCCAGTTCTAACATATCCATCATACCTTCATAACACACTGTAGTGGTTAATATCTTGTAAACTCTCATAGCAGTCTTTTTTATGGTCTCATGTTCATCGCCCTGTTTTGCATGAAAGGTTTCAAGGAGTTATGAACACCACAATATTCTCTCCATCCACAGTGGATGGAGATTGTTGGTTAAAGCTGACCATCATATGTTTATGACAGCTCACTATCTGCTCACAGTGTCCATTGAACAGACTTCACCAAATATAACCAAGATAAACTATTCAGACATAAATTCTTGAAAATGGTCAGGAAGTTGTAAAAATTGTATAACCAGGTCAATCCAGCAAAACCAGTGGGAACGGATTAATCCCATCAGCTCCACTCACTGACTGAGTGAACTGTCTGACTACCTTGCTGTCAATCATCATATTATTTATTTTGTTCCTTCACGTGTGGATCAAGTTTTGGTCCTGTCTCTGCAAATAGTTTACTAATGCTATTGTAAATAGTTGTCTATGGTATTGGTTATGGCACTTTTGTACATTATTCAAACAGACTATGTTTTGATAACAGAGGGAGATAAATGAAACACAGTACAACAGTTTTTCTGGCCAAGGATTAAAATGGTTGATAGAAGTGTGTGTGTGTGTGTGTGTGTGTGTGTGTGTGTGTGTGTGTGTGTGTGTGTGAGTATGTGTGTGTGTCTGTCTGTCTGTGTGTGAGGGAGGCAGTGAGAGAGAGTGAGCGCATATTACATAACATTCACAGCAGTGAGCTGTCATAAAGATATTAACTATAATCTGGAAAGCACCATTATGTTGCAAAGCCCTGATAACCTTATTCAAAATGGGCAGAGTGATTAGAAGAAATTTCAATATGGGTGGTTGGCTAATGTGTTACAGATGTGAGCTTCATAGAAGGCGTGAAGAGGACATGGTAGTCCTTTTTTTATCTCTGACTTTTTTGTAGAATGAATACATGTTCTGTGGTGGATTTAAACACTATTAAAAGCCCATCTAGTATTGCAGTGTGCCTTTAAACGACAATTGATTCGGGTTGTGATAACAACTTGGGGACAGATAGTTAGACATGTAACTACAAGTCATATTTACTAGGCAAATAAGCCTCACCTTTCCCCTTTGCACAGCACACAGCACAGTTTGCATAGAAAGCGAAAGAATCAGGAAAGTTATTACAATGCTTGACAGCTGTACAGAAAATATGAATCAGCTAAGAGCAGAGGGGATAAGTATAAAAAATCAAAGACGGCAGGTTAGACAGAGTTCTGATCAACAAACACTAGGAACAAAATGTGAGTACACAGCAACTGTTATTCACTACAGAATACGAATGCATGGTTTCCTGTTATGTATTGAAGATTTGACCGATGGATTTAATGTTGTGTTTATATGTTTGGCTTCTTGGTTCATGTGCCAG
Source organism: Nannoperca obscura (assembly GCA_036024295.1). NCBI lineage: Eukaryota > Metazoa > Chordata > Actinopteri > Centrarchiformes > Percichthyidae > Nannoperca > Nannoperca obscura. The sequence continues at coordinate 14,458 of JAVQJL010034659.1, forward strand.
GAGAGAAATATGTAGAAGATAGGAGGCTGCAGTTTCAGTGGGATTTACAAATACAGCACCACAGGATGTGTTAGTGTCCAAATAAGGTCACATCAGTTAAAGTGTTTATAATAAGTGAGACATCTGATTAACAAACAATAACCCCTAATTCAACAAATCTTTATCTTTAACGTGATTGAAATAAGTGGGCCTGGTTAACATACTGTGTAACATCAACTGACATGTAACAGTAACACAAAAGAGTCTTAATCTTACAGTTTGATCTTTAACCTCACTCCTGTGTCAAATGGCTGTGAGCGGGTTTAAAAGTTTAAAAGTAAGATTAAGCTTAAGTTTAAGGCTGATGTTGCCTGTAGCTCTCTGCTCCAAACCCATGGGTTCCTGCTGAAGAGGTAAATCTTTAAATACATGATAAAGTTTTATTTCTGTAAGGCTCTAGCAGCTGTTTCCTTAAACAGTTGGTCACTGTAGTTTTAAATGTTTCTCAAACAGGAGGAAATGTGTTGCTCTACAATATGCTGAGTCAGAATAAATTCCGATTGTGTGTGTTCATGGTGATGAAGGGACAACAGTGTGCCTTATTGATGTGTTTTTATGGCTTTATACATCAGACTGTGATACACACAGTCTGGACATGGAATTTGTTGTTTTAAATGTCAGATCACAATTTAACTTAATCATTAAAATAACAATACAAATAGCAATACAAATATGAAGCCAGAAGCTAAATGATAGATTGCAAAATGGATGCAATCCATAAATAAAAAATGCTTGTGACTGAATCTGTGAACCCTTTGTTGTTTATTGTACCTGTTCAGGTGGAGCAGGGCAAGTCCAGCTATCAGTAGGTGGAACAGCTTCAGCTCAGCAGCTTCAGGTCACTGTGGACTCAGGTTAGACAAGTCTGCTTCACACACACACACACACACACACTTCAGATGGAACTATTTAGTAGTGTAGCGTAGTCAGCACTCAGCTCTGTGCAATGTTCCAATGGCCCGTCTAATGTTGGCAGTGTGATGGACATACTCAACCTGTGGAATGATGACCCGGAGGAGGTTCTCTTGGACCTGGGCTTCGGCTGTGACGAACCTGACCTCTCGGGACGCATCCCTGCTCGATTCATCAATCATCAGTCTCAGGCAAGAGGAATAAACCTCCAGGTGTTTCTAGAGGCCCAGAAGAGCCGACTGGACTTGGAGAATCCAGATGTCAGCAGTAAGTTTTAGCACTGTGACCAGCGGTATATGTATGGGAATAAGTATTTTGAACAATTGCTACATGTGTGCCATGATTAATTGTCTCATGCCATCCACATTCTGGCATCATGTATTTCTAGTTCTACGAAATGTTGCAACCTGGCTGCAGGGATCTGCTCCCGTCAGCCACTAGAGGTTTAGTAAGGTCTAACACTGATGTTGCTTACAGCAATGTTGATGGTGTTTGATCTTCAGTCAGTTACTTTAGGTGTTGGAAGAAAATCATGGTTTTAGAATGGTCAGATCTGGTATAATTTCAATGGATAACGCTGTAGACACTGGTATCAGTTTGTTGCCAAACCTTGTTTTCTCTCCTCTCCTCTGTTTCCTTTAGATCGTTTTAGACAGCTCGAGGTTCTCCAGCAGGTAACTACAGCTTTCTCCTCCTTGGTTGGGTCTTCCTCTTCCCCTCTCAGAGCACCACAGGGGAAAGACCTGTCCCCTGAGGCCAGGGAGAGGAGGAAGCGCATGGGCATGCTGTTCAGACGAGCATCAAAGAAGTCACTCAGCCAAATCCACAACCATAAATCCCAGAACTTAACCACACCTGCTGCACCAGAGTTACTGCAACCTCTACCCAGCACTGGAGACAAGACAGTCCTCTTAAAAAGAGTCAAACCTGGACTTCTGGAGACTGTGTGTCTGGGCCCTCTGGTAGAAGAGCAAGGAGCTGGTCCAGACCCTCAGCCCCAGCCTCAGGATGCTTCTTTGATAGGCCATGAAGGAGAACTCAAATCCTTGCCCCTGAAGGAAGGTCAACCCCTGGCAGTCAGCACTTTTTTACAGATGAAGAGGAGCCCATGGCAGGCTAGGGAATCATTTGAAATGGAAGAGGCAAGTTGAACAGCAACAGTAACACTATTATAGCAGGATGGTTTATCTGCACGATATGTATGCATATTTGTGTCTCAAGTCATTTGCATTCTTATAAAACTACTCCATACTCACTCACAATTTGGAGGAAACATATACTGGTCAACATTATATTTATTAACTGTGATACATTTCGCTTGAACCTACTAATGTTCATGTTCATATCTGCAAAACATTCTTTATCAATATTTTCCATTTGGTTAATTTCCATTTTTGGGCACATTAGCTGCATATTGCTGCAGTTGCTAGAGGACAGGGTTGACATGAGAGAGGGAGAATATGAGAAACACCTCTTAATACAGTGCAATCCAATCTAGAGCCACTAACTCCACATTTCTGTTTTAACAAAAACTGAACATAATATCTAGAGATATGGTTTATTTCAGAGCTTCTGCAAGTGGATTGCATTAGATTATAAAATATAGTAAACTGAAATGCATGTATTTTCTAATATTGTCCCTGCTGGAGTCATATTACTATATAAACTTCCCTGAAGAGTTTATTAATGTTCTTTTATTTGATATTTCATTCCAGGTCCAGAGTTTTGATGAATGTAGTGTCACAGGGAGCTACACAGGAGGAGCCGGACAATTAGGTGGGTCTTGAAGCATATAATTATTTAATACAGTTTTCACATTTTCAGTCTCACTCAATCTCTATCTTCACTGCACAAAACTGCATATCTGAGACTTGAATGAGTCCTTTACAACACAAGCAGCTTATTTGGCTTTCAAGAGTTTTAGACATGCAATTCATGGGCACATGAATATGTAAATCATCTGTAGACAGTTTCAACATCATGGGACAATCTACCATGATGCACAAATGCAAAGTTATTAGAGGCATAGGTCATTTTCATATCAGCATCATTGCTGGTTACATTGCATGCCACTGGTTTCCAGTCATAGATAATAGGGAGATGCGGCCAGCAGTTTCCCCCTGTTTCACCAGGTAAACACACCACACAGACATGAAGCTGATATGAAAGAAGGAATACCACCACATTTTCCAAAATACTGGACTGTTGCTTTAAAACCTTAACACATTGTCCCTCCTTCCCTCTGTTTTCCCTTTCCTCCCTCGTATGTGTGAGCAGTGCGGAGTGTAATACGGACCAACAGCTGCCAGTCAGACAGCAGTGGTTTTCTAGAGGAGCCCTTCATACCCTCCGTCTCTCAGCAGGCATCACCAGGACCTGATCTCATCAAGGTCTCCTCACTTACTCACTTTTCTCACAAGCGCACAACTTTATGGAAGTGCAATGCTAAATCGCTGTACCTCTTTAAGTCACTTACACTGACTAAATGGCTGAATGTGCTAAGTGACTAACATATACTGTACAGTACAGTATACAGTTTGTATAGAACAGTTCATGTGTCTGGCTGTTTGACTGTCTGTATTGTCTGTGTGGTTGCAGGTTCTGTCAGCTATGTCAGGAGGGAGTGATGACAGCCAGAGCAGTGGGAGGCCATGTTCTCCTCATTCCTCCCCATCTTTCCTGCTCTCCTCATCTCTGACCTCTTCTGGTGTTGACAAATCTCCCGTCTCCTCAGCCTGTCCTTTGCCAGCTCTTCCTTCTCCTGCCTCCTTTACCTCTCTCTCCCCTGCATCTCCCCCCATACAACCTGCCTCAGTGATTAGAGGGTCAGAGACGATTAAAACTGAGGACAAGGATACTCCAGACCCCCACCTCTCTACTCTTTCTCAAGACTCTGAAGGCACAGCATGCTCTACCTTTTCAAGGGTTCCTCCTCCTGCCTCATCTCCTTCTCTCTCTCCAAATTTGGATTGTACATTTTCTGCCTTAGTTGCTATGTCTTCTACACAGTCAAACTCCTCCTCTGGGGGTCCAGGGGACATACAGTCGGAACAAACTGAGGTGGCTTTGGATGAAAAGGTCCTCTCAGTTTCTGGTGTCTTATCATCTCTCCTCCCCTCCTCCCCCTGTTTACCTCCCCCTGCCCCTTCTGATTTTCAATGTCCATCCTCTTTACCATCTATAGCCGACCCACTAATTGAGTCCCTCTCACACAGTCCAGAAAACAATAAAATAAATTCCCTTTTCCCAGACTCAGGTGAAAGAGGCCTCTCTGATCCACTTACCGACACACAAAAGAAAGAGGAAGAAACAACCTCCTCTCTTTCCTTTCAGTTGGACAAAGACAATTCCTCAACAATCCCCTGTCTTATTTCGGACTTCTCTAAGTTGGAGGATTGTCCCACACTGCCGTGCCTTTCTCCTAACGCTTCCGTTCCAGTTTGTCAGTCTGACTCGTCCACACGACCACACGATTCAGATGGTTTTATAGATCCTGCTGTTGGAAGAATTTTAGACCTTACAGAGCAATCCATCTCCCGACAGTGCAGACCATATTCTCATGATAATAACGCAGACCCTACTCCAGCCTCTCCTGTCCAAGATGTTATTCATGTTAAGATAGATGACCTCTTTTTGGACTTAGAAGATACCCTTCAGAGGAATGGAAAGGGAGAGGGTGAGAGACATACTGACACTGTGCAGACTCGAGAGGCTGTTGTTTACATCTCAGATACAGAGAGTTCTGCTTCTCTGTCAGAAGGTTCTAGATTAGTCTTTAAGGAAGTATGTAACCAAACAGAAATAGATCCACAGGTTCCCTCCTGTAGTTTGCATGATGAGTTTCCAGCTGAAAGCAAACCAGAAGAGTTAAGAAAAGTATGTAAAATGGAAATCAATGGTACAGAAAGTGAATCATCCAGAAATTATCTAGTCTTACATGATGACATGTCAAAGGATCTAATCGAGATTGAGAGCTTGGATCTAGTATTTCAAACCTCAGTGGATGGCTCGGAAGGTGAAAATGAAGATGTGGATGCCTTTTTTCTGCAGCTTGATACTGAAGAGCAGGTTTATTGGGCAGAACCCATCCAGGTTTCCAATCCAACCCCTGTGCTTGAAGAGTCAGGCAGCTTTGACTCCTCGGACGGATCTCCTGGGAATTCTCTGTTGCCTAGAAGCCAAGCTGACTTATTATCATCCACAGACAAAGCTATGCCTTTACCATTGTCATCCTCAACGACAATGGACACTGACCAGACCTCAAGAAATGCCACTGCTTCCTCAGATTCACCATCTTCCTTAACTCTAGCACCATTCCTATCTCCGTCTGAAACCCCAGACCTCAAGCCATCAAGCTGCTCTGTTTCTGTCCAGATGTCTTCATCTCCATCTTCTCATATTGTCCACAGAAAGGATATTCCCTACATGACTGATTCAAAACCCACCCTTCTCCCTAGTGTTCTCCCTTTGGATACCTCCACCCCTTTCCGTGCTGTCCAGTCATGGACAGACCTGCATATTCAACAAAACACTCTGAGCAAGAAGTTATCACATGGGGCTTTTCATTCTGTCCCAAACGAAGTGACTGTATCCACAAGTGCCTTAGAAACAACACAAAGACCTACAGTGATTCTCTCGTCATCTCCATCTTTCCCTCTGCTGTCTAAAGTCTGCCAGTCACACGACTGTCTCCCTGGGATGGCTAGAAATTACAGTGCTGTGTCAGTCTCTGTGGATAAAGGGCTGTGGCCTGATGAAGAGGAAGAGGTGGACAGGAATATAAATGAAGATGAGGAGAAGCTTTGGGAGGGCAATCAGACAGCCACCATGGCATGCTGCTGCTCCTGCGACCATCAGTGTACCTGCTGTACTCAGAAGATGTACAACATTCCTGTGAGTAATCCCACACTCTGAAATGTCTGTACTTATTTCACTTGCATTCAGTCAAACACATTCAAATTGACAGCTTCCTAGTGTGTCATGTTCCAGTGCAGTCACAGGTCTGCATGTTGAAAAGTTGAAAGGTGAGGAGCAGCACAGAAAATACGACTTATGGTGAACAAACAAGTATTGTATGGCTGGTGGTACTGCAGCTGGTGGCATCAATGGAGCTACCGGTTATAGGTTAGTTGTGTAAACTATAAATAGCCTGGAGGCTAATGCATTCAAACTCTGCAGTCCCACTCCTCCTCCATATGCAAAATATCAGTCCTTGTTTGTCCAGTGTAAAAAAAGGAAAAGTCCTTCAACAGTCTTTTTTATCATTAAACAAATACAAAATAGGGTTTGGAGAAGAACACAAGGTCAGTAATTGCTAAATCCTGGTGTCTCTCAAAATATAAAAATAAATAATGCAGGTATACACGCTGCCAGTTTTGTGTGAAGTGTGCTGAATTGGTCTGAGCAACGAGTTAACATTAAAGGTGGTATAGGTATAGGATAGTATAAGCTCTGGTTAAAGTGAAGTTAATTCTCAAACCATCTCAAAAAGACAGGCTACAGGTATGAATACATGTTCTTACATACACACAGATTTCCCATGAATTAACAATATTCATGTGCCTCACATTTGCATCATATTTCAGGATGCCAAATATAGCCTGTTTAGGACATTCAAAACAGCCACCCTGATTCTGACTGTACAAATTTACGACAAAGCCTTTTAGTCAGTCTCTTCTGACTATCAATCTTGATTTTTTTTTGTATTCACCAAAATTAGAAACAGGAGTGAGCATTAAGCTATGATGTGTCCATCTTCAAATGAGTCACGATGTTTGCACTTTCATATAAACAGTATATTTGTTCTTTTTGAGATTGAGGCCTTTCAAAGCCAGGGCCATATTAACATATGAATATCTCATTAGCATGTGAAGTGAGGAGCTCTCTCTTAATTCTGTCTTCTACTCTCCATTCTTGTGTTTTCTCTCTTTAATTATATATAATTCAGTAACATCCATAAATGACACCCAAATTAACTGTGTTATAATTTATATTAAAATACAGAAAAGACAAAGGCTTATTTTATCTCCCTCGTGTTGAAATCTTTCAGTGGTGCCTCCTTAGTTGTAAAATGTTACACGTAAAACATGAACGCTTTTGATTGATTTATTATATCCATCCTGTGTTACAGCCTTTGATAGGTCTTGAACTGTCATACAATTCTTCACAATATGTGTTTGTAGAGTTCAATAAGATCAGGTATATTATTATATTGTAATAATATTACAATGTGGACCACATGTACAGAATACATGCTTTAAAATAAGACATGATATGAAAGAACCAGGGTGATATAAAAAGCACGTATAAGTAGATTTAAAAAGAACAAAACGAAAAAAAATAAAAACTGAATACAATAAGTTAGATATAGATTTTGTGAGAGAGACATACATAGCCACAAACAGTGGCAAATAGAACAGTTTGAAGCCTTAATTTAAAAGAAGAAAAATAGATTTGTTCCGTGTACAAAATGGGGTGCACAGAACCTGAATGCTGCCTGTCTGGGTTTAGATTTGTAAGCTGACCCGTCCCAGACCACACGAGAGGTCTGGATGGTTCATAATGTATTAGCAGATATATAATTTGGCCTTAAACCATTTGGTGCCGTATAAACCAATAGTAGTATTTTCAAATTAAATATTTGATGCAAAGCCAGTGCAAAGACCTGAAAAATAAAAATACAACATTACAATTAAATGTCCTGCCATTAACCAGGAATTGAACGTTTTAAGTTCTCCAAATACATTATTATACAAATTATTTGAGTTAATACATTTTTCTTTACAGACATGCAGCTAAACACAACAGCTCATCTCAAATCCAAAATGCACAACACATTATACACATCTCAGAATCAACTCTGGTACCAGAACACTGACAGCATTTTTCTGTGACACTTATTTTATACTGACCATAAAAATCACTAACAACAGCATTACAATTAGTGTCACTGTGTTTTTTGTTGTTGCATAGAGTAATTCCAAGTGCAAAATGAAACTAAAGTTAATCCAATAGTGCAATACAGACCTCTAAATATTCATTATATATATTTATATGGGAGAGCTACAGATACAGAACTATAACAGTGCTGGTTGACCCACCAGTTCTGATCCACGTCCCACCTTCTGTCCTCTTGTAATTTGTTCTCAGTACTCTCTGGATGAGTTGGAGGAGATGATGCTGTGTCTGCAGCAGTTTTGTTCTGTGCTCAGCAACATGGAGGAGCAGCTCTCTGAAGACCAGGCTGCAGTTTACAGTTCTCTCTCTGACCAGGACAGGTACACACTCTACTCTATAAAGCTGTGTTTGGATCCTCTGTCACAGATATTAGAGCAGGAGGATGCTACACTCTGTCTCTTTCCTCTGTAACAAAGTAGACAAGTCTCCTTGTTAAACAGCACTCCCACACAAACATCTAAAGGTGAACTCTCTGGTTTTACGTAGCTTACTTTTTGAAACTCAGTGTTCACTCATTCAACAGTGAACAGTGGGCTGGCAGTATGTTTGTGAAATGTAAGATTTGGCTGGTGTTGGGCACTACCAGGTAATTTACAATGTGTGTATACATAAATATATATATTAATGATAAAATCTGAGAGCCAGTCCATTCTACCAAACACTTTTACTTAACCAAATAATCTGTAAACATCATACCAGTAAATCATTCTCTTAAAATAAATTTGCAATAAGAAAGATGTTTTCTTTCAAAGTGCATACTATCACAGCAAACAATAAGTGTGTGTGTGTGTGTGTGTGTGTGTGTGTGTGTGTGTGTGTGTGTGTAGGGAGAAGGTACAGGAAATAGAGGAGCTGAGGCGAACAGTGAAACAGGAGGCTGGAGTGCTGGAGATGCAGCTGAACGAACTGGCCCATCACTATGATGACAGCTTGAAAATGGTAACACGCTCCGTCACACATTCCTGTCTGCTGTAATCATCAGCACAAAATGCACTTATGATAACTGATTACTGTAAACTATAACACTGTAATAATGTATCATTATTCAGATGCTACAATAATAAAACAATATTCATTACACCCCACTATACAAAAGTGTTGAACAGAACATACTGAGGACTTTGCTAATTCCTGGAGTTAGAAATGTAAGGTTTATGGGCGCTCTGGTGGCCTGACATTTTACCCAGAGGGTGGCGCTACAGGAAAGCTTGTAGAAACTCCAAAATGAATACAGTTCATCCTCTGGGGAACATGACTGAACTCCGTTAAATACATAGCAGGTTGTCCCTTTAGAATGTAATATTTTGTGTGTAATGTCAATTATTGTTAGTACATTGTGTTATGTCCCAGAATAGTCCATGAGGGAAGTAACAATAAAAAGAAATGAGGAAAGGAATCAGAGACACAGAAACACGGGCACAACAGAGGGATTTATTCAACTTATATCCAACAAAAGTACAAGAACAACAGAAAACCAACTCACTACAAACAGGAAAACACACAAAGTAACCACTAGTTAAGATAAATACTGATCAGCAAAACCTTCCTCCCTATAAGGAAAGGAGTTAAGCAATGACAGCAAATGTCATCCACCCCACAAGAGGATAGGCCGATATACGTAGCTAATAGATGGGCAATTTAATGTAATTAGGACAGTCTGTACTGAGTTAGATTAAAGTCACTGCATGCAACTGAATATACAATGTTTACGCCATCTAATAGTATTTAAAAAGCAATGCACACATTTGTTATGCCACTTTGTCTTTATTTATTACAAAGAAAAGGGGAACACAGGGAGAGACAAGGCAAAGATAACAGCCAACAGCATTCGACCACCAGGACACACTGCCGTTGCATTTTTATTATTTGTTTTGTTTTAAAATGATGATTTTTTTTTACTACTGATTTGATTCACTGTATGTTTTCTGATTATAATTCTTTGTTTTTGAGTAGAAGATGCACAGACTGTTGGATGAGCAGTCTCTGCTCTGCTCTCAACTCAGAGTCTTTCTACCTGGAACGGTGCACACATCATTGAGTCCCGCCCCCCACAGGACAGTAGCCACTCAGTGCTGCCTGCCTGTGCAGAGCGGCCAGGTGTCCTCCGGTAGCACCTTGAAGGTGAACTCGCCCAGACAGTCACCTCCTGGATCAGAGAGCATCCGTGAGGGCCTCGGCTGTTCTCCCACTAAGGCAGACAAGTTGGACATAGTGGGCTTCCTCCAGAGAGTAAGAACATCACATTATGATCTGTAGGGAAACGAGTCGTGAGCCAGAAATCATCTACTGTTTCCTGCCACCTTTAAGACTGGAGATATTAAAATGTATAATGTATTTCTAAAACATAACTGGCTTAATGCAAAGCTCACCAGGAGACACAAACTGATGCTAAATAATTACAGATAGTACTTACAAAAAATACATGATTCTGTGTCAGAGCTGCTGTATGTTAAATAATGCAGACAACACAACAATAATGCATTTACAATCCACTATGAGGTACAGTACAATGTGTTAAGATTATTAAGATTTTTGCCTCTTTGCCTCTTTGTCATTAAATACAAAAAATGTAAATAGTTTCGAGGTCAAGCTGTTTACAGGACAGCTCTCATGTCTGCTGTCACTGGTGGAAACTAAGACAATAAACCACATTTCAATTAAGTGGATGAGAAAATTTTAAAAACCTTTGATATTAACAGGTAAATTGATGTGCTTTTTGTCGCTATGCCTCAGTGTGTATTGTGTGAGGCTGTAGGCGGTCAAACCTGAAGCTAGCTCTGCAGGCAGCAGGTGTGTTGCATGTCCACCCACTGAAATCAAGATGTTTCACCTACTGGAGATGGATACTATGGAAACTGATGACTGCATGTGACACTGTGACGCACAATAACCACACAGTTATATTTCATGCAGTGAGGGAGGAGTCAGGCAAAACAATGAACATCCACATATTTAGCTGCTGCTTTAACCCTTCTTTAGCCCGTTACTGAGGTCATTTATAAACACATAAGACAAGGATGTCCATTAAGATATACAGAAAGAGCATTCTCCAGTGGTGAGTGGAGTACAATGCAGAATATCATGCTAAATGCCAACTACTATATAGATCATTTATATCACTCAGCATATTTATCTGCTACACATACTACTTTCTAAATGCTGAATGTTGTGTGTCCTGTTTTCCAGTTGAAAGAGTCTTTGCGTCATTCTGTGAACACAGATTCACTGGAATAAAAGTGAGTTAGCAACAACTGCTCTTATTTTCTTATTCTTGACATTACTCAATTAATCGTTGCTGAACAGTGATACATATTTATTAACACATTGATTAATTAATACAGTATCATATTTTTTGCCTGTAATGTGAAATTATGTTTTAATTAAACTGTACTGGTTGATTTAACATTGGAGGGTTCAGATGAGATTAAATGCTATAGAACTCCAACACCATCAGACAACTCGTAATGCCCATTGCCAGTGTTGCTAACAATGATTGCAATTTATCAATCAACTCTCAATTAATCTATAATGTTAGGATATTTATTACTTGCTTCTTATTTGGATTTGTTCTTCTTTCACAGCTTTTATATAACCCTGTGTTTCAGCTGTCATGGGCGGTGCATGACACTGCATCTGACTGACGAGAACTTTAACTTTCCTGAAGTCTTCCATTCACTGAAGGATATGCCTTATCTTTTCAACGAGTTTTTTTGTGAAAGAGAAATAACAGTATAGCATAATCCCAGGACCTAAAACAAAAGCAACTGTAACGGCATAGCATAGGCTTAAGTGATTCAAATGCTTATTTAGGTAAATGTGTCAATATAAATCTAAGTATGAGTTATTTAATACACACTAGGCCTCTGATCAGTGAAAGCACAGTGCTTCATATAAATAATACCACTACAAGAAACCTTAGAACAGTGAAACATGTTTTTGTATGTTCCCTGTGAGTCTTTCTTTTATTCTCTAAAAACACATTGAGGCTGTCGTGCTGCAGAGGGGATCTGGAATAATAGCTTCAACAAAGTACAGCACACACTTGAGAGCAGGATGGATGCTAATTACCAGAGTACAATCCCTCATCAAGACTTCAAAAGGTTTTGATTTGATTGGAGCCCAGAAGTGTTTTATTTGTAGGAAACAGAGCTTATATAATTCACCTGCTATAGAAAGAACTCTAACATGGCTCCTGTTCACTTCCATACACAATGTCACTGCCTATTAAAAAGTTACATACTTGTGCAATATAAAATATTTATATGCTTTTATTTTCTTAATGCTTCTTAATCTATAACATGTAAATAAATATATAAGAGATATGTTCCTGAAATTAAACTACTTATCTACATATCTTCTGTTGTGACTTGTATATATCTAATGAGACAAAGAGGCTATAATGGATTTGAATGGATAATGTATTTTACCTGGATACACATCATCATTGTTCTTGCATGCAAAGAGTCCAAGGTTCTTTATGTTTTGTACATTTGGGGCCATTTGGAGCACCAGTTTGCTGATGTAGCAGCTTTTGATTCTTGATGAGTGTAATGATGCACATGCATTTTATTTGAATAAACAATGAATGTGACTTGATTTGGTTGTATAGTCTCTTGGACTTGAATTTAGTAACTCATTTATTTCAGTCTTTGCCACTATAATTGGCCATTAAAGCATAAGGTATAACTGGGTCCATCTAGGCTTTTATTTTTTGACCAGGTGTCCACAAGCACTCATTATTTGGCCTTAAAAAGTATCAGGTAAGGACAGAACGTGAACACAACCTCAGAGGTAACCATGATATGACATAAAAGAGTGAAGCCCCAGGCTTTGAAACCTTGGGCAGTGTGATGTGTGTGAATCTAACAGTGGAGAGGAAGGAGAACCAAGGCTTTCCTGCACCCTAGGGACTAGGCCAATAGGGCTGTGGGTAAGGACCTCTGTTTTATCACCATTAAATTGTCAGCCTCCAATTTTTTATTAGTATTTAGGCAGTAAAATAGACAATTGTCTCATGTCTCTCATGCCTCTCCCTCTCAGGCTAAATTAGAATTCTAGATTTACGAGTAGAATGTGAGGGTGCATTCATATGGTCAGTCTCGTAAGAAGAGCAAAGTAGACATCTATTGATATTCAGCAGCTCCTCCAGCCCGTGGGGTTGGGAGGGGGAGGGGGGGGGGGTAGATAATGGATGCAGAGGAGGGAGGATGCTCCTCCTCCAAGCTTTATAACCCAGAGTCACACTGCTCCATCCTGTCTGTGTGACACTGCTGAGACCGAGGTAAGAGCACACTTTGATTCTTTATTCTTCTGCAGCTTGCTTTATGTCTTCTTTTAGTTTTTATTCCTCAATCAGCTGAAGATTTTTATGCTTTTGTTTTCTTTTTCTTAGATTTTTTAAATTTTTTCACAGCCAAATTCTTCACCACTTGTTTCTTTTTAGTTCTTCTGGTTTCCTCCAGTGTCTCTTTAATGTGCTGTCTGTTATCCCAGTCCATCAGCAACAAAACTCTTGCACTGCTTACAAACACGTGATTATATTTGGACAAGTTAAACGTGTAACGATATAAAAGCAAGGTATTAAAGGTAAAGGTATAAAAGTATAAACGGCAATGATGAGAGAAACTGAACTGCTAGTTGAATGTGGTAATCTGATCAAAGCTTGTGTTGATGTAGTTTTGTCAAAAAGTGAAGCATATGTGTAAGTGAGGCGGGTACACACACACACACACTTGCTACACAGTGCTTTATCCTTTGTTAGTGTCATAAGGTCCACTAATGAATAATGGATTGCGTGTGTGTGTGTGTGTGTGTGTTATGTGATCTGTGTAGAAAGCCCAGAGGGCCTCAGAGATGACGACTGGCTGTATGAGGTCGACCCTGGAGCCTGAACATCGACTGATGACACAGGAGAGCAAAAACTGTAAGCACAGAGCTCTTCCTATTTTTTTTCAAATAATAACACTAATATTAATAAGACTATGTTTTAATTCAAACACAGTTACATTGTGCTTCAGATAAAGAAACATAATAAATGGAACAATGTAAAAAAGCAACATGAATGAAAAAAAAAAATATTTCAATGAAGAAATAACCACATTATTTAAGGAGAAGATCAGCTTACATTAAATTGGATTTAATTTCCCCATGGACCAGTTTACAGTAAAGATCCTACGTGACAAGCAAAGCTATAGGCACAAATGTAAAAGAGCTGCTTGATTTCTGTACTGTACTGTACAAGTCAGAAAGTGCTGGTGTTGCAAATTGTATTTTTAAAGCTGACTGATAATTTTGTACGATTTATTATAATTGTCATATGTTTTAGAAGATGGTTCTGACACCAATAAATTCAGCTGGTTTAAAAATAAGAAATTAAAATAACAATCCTTACTAGCCGTTTCTGTTGCAGCTCTGCCAGTGGATTAAAAAGCTTTTGGATGAAACACTGCACACTACTGAACGACAGCACTGTTGTTCTTACACACTAAAGAGTTATTGTAAGAATCTGAGTTAGTCCTGAGGGAATAGTTTGCATGGTGGCATCAGTGAGTAAAAAGGCTGTGCTCATCAAAAGGCTAATTTGTGGTTGTCTCTTACAACAACTTTGTTCTGTTGCCTGGTGCTGCTCGAGGTTTCTGCCTGTTAAAAGGAGTTTTTCCTTGCCACATTTGCCAAGTGAAGCAACTGTTGGGTCTTTGTAAATATAAGAGTCGGCCTAGACCAGATCTATATGAAAAGAGCCCTGAGATAACTTTGTTTGATTTGGTGCTATATACATAAAACTGGAGTGAATTGTTTTTTTACAGCAAGATTTGTGAAGTATCCAGATAACAAATAACTGGTGTGTAACCGAAACAGAGCTGTTCTTTAAGTTGATCAATGAACTAACAATTTCTCTGGCTGTGTGACAGACCTGGAAAGCCTGGTGGACAGGAAGTCAGAGATGAAGGATGACAAAGAGGAAGAGGAGGAGGAGGCACTCTCCACAGAGAATCAGGAGTCAGACCAGCGGAAGAAACCTCGCAGGAAAGACACACCCATCCTCAACTCTCCTCCACATATACCAGGTCAGAACACACGGACATTAAAGAATGGTACATTCATTTTGAATTGTAAAAATCATACTTTTGTGATGCCTTGTGGAGCTTTGTGTCTACAGTATTACATATACAGAGGGTTTATCATTACCTTCCAAAACAACTCATATTAGTTGAATAATAATAGTAAATAAAAATATAAAAAAGTAATAGAGTAATACGTATTTGTTCAACCCATTACAACAGCACAGCTTGTTAAACAAAAGCAATCTAGCTCAAACATAACATTATAGCTATCACTAAAACGGAAGTTATGTGTAAAGAAACTTACATTCGTATGGACTTTCTCCGCTCTCCTCTGACGGACTTCAAAACAGCCTCTGTCGTTAACTGACAGCATGTTGCCAAGCTGTCACTCCGATCAAAACTGGCCAATAGAAACGTGTCATTCGTCTTTCAGCGTAGGTCCCACCCACGGAATACAGCGGAATCGGAAGCACATTTACAGTTAGCAAGACTCTAACCTCTCCTCATCACCAACACAAACCCAGTGTGAGAGAGAAATATATCTTTTCCTTGTGTACAATCAATAAATATATTAATTACAGTAGGCGTGTTTCTCTCGTGTTCCTGATTGTACTTGCCTTCCAACATGGGCCATAATACTGA
>JAVQJL010034667.1:0-18479 GCA_036024295.1 Nannoperca obscura
AGTCACCAGCGCGGAGACAGACTTTATCTGAGAGAGAGAGAGAGAGAGAGAGAGAGAGACAGAGAGAGACAGAGAGAGACAGAGAGAGAGAGAGAGACAGAGAGAGAGACAGAGAGAGAGACAGAGAGAGAGAGACAGAGAGAGACAGAGAGAGAGAGAGAGACAGAGAGAGAGACAGAGAGAGAGAGAGAGACAGAGAGAGAGAGAGACAGAGAGAGAGACAGAGAGAGAGAGAGACAGAGAGAGAGACAGAGAGAGAGAGAGCCACTGACCGGTCGTTGGCGATGAGGTTGAGGTCGATCCAGGACACGAAGGCTCCCACCACCTCCAGACACTGGCAGGTGAGCTCGGGGTGCGAGTGCTGGTAGGTCTGCAGGATCTGGAACCAGGACTCCACCAGGCTGGGGATGCACTGCTCCCGCATGCCGTCTTTGATCAGCGTGTTCCTGCGAGTGTCCTGGAGGAACAGGCCCAACAGGTGAACCACCTGTAAACCACCACCTCTCCACCACCCGACCACCACCCGTCCACCTCTCCACCACCCGTCCACCTGACCACCACCTCTCCACCACCCGTCCACCTCTCCACCACCCGACCACCACCTCTCCACCACCCGTCCACCTCTCCACCACCCGACCACCACCTCTCCACCACCCGACCACCACCCGTCCACCACCCGTCCACCTCTCCACCACCTCCCGACCACCTCCCGACCACATGTTCCAGTGTTTAGTCTCAGTGCTTCATTTCCTTTTGTGTCGCTGCACAAACGCCTGTGGGTGTTACTTCCTCTTCCTGTTTCCTCTGCTCTCTAGTCCGGCTTCATGATTTAATCTTTAAACTTTGAGTCAGTTAAACATGAAATATGTAAAGATCTGAATTTCATTCATGTTATAGGACAGGACGACTTTTAAACTCTTCACAGCTGCAGCAGTTTAACCTCTCAGGTGTAAACCAGCAACACGCTCAGGTGCTTCATCAGTAAGTTGTTCCTGTTTCCTGTTTGTTTGGGGACAGATTTCAGCTTCTCTGCTCGTCTGATGTCACGCTTCACACAGTTAATCATTCAGAAACCACAGGATGTACCTGAACAGTGAACACTCTTCATGATGCTTCCTTTAATTCTCATTAGATAAAACACACGGCCGCTACAGAAGACGGCGCCTCACCTCCGGCGAGTGGAGGATGTCTCTGTCCACCACCTCGGCGTCGATGGCCATCAGCGTCCGCAGGTAGATGTCGACGCCGTGAGGGTTCAGGCCCACCAGGGACAGGATGTCGAAGAAGAACTTGGGCCACATGGTCAGGTACTCCATGACGAAGGTGAGGGCGAACACCTGAGCCGCCTTGTTCCTGATGAAGGGCTTCTCAGGCTGAGCGTTCATCAGCTGCAGTCGAGGAGAAGGGACACAAAAACCCACAGTCAAAGAGTCTGCAGAGCTTTTTATTTGTTGCATCAATTAAGACGACGCTCGGTAACAACCATGTAAGTTAAAAAGATATAATATATACACAGAAACACATTCAAGATAAACCATTTAAATACAGGAGCAGATCGACTTTACTGTCTTTTCCTGTTGTTCACTTTGTGATTCATGAGGTTTGTCTTGTTTCAGCTTGAGGTCTCAGCTGCTCGGGGGTTTCTGTACCTGTGCAACACTGGTGCACTTCTCTCTGAGAGCTAGTGGACATGTGAAGAGCAGTGTGCTGCAGTACCTGACACTGGAGCCACTTCATCAGAGTCTCTCTGATGAGCTGCTGCTGAACTGCACTCAGACCAGCGTGTCTGCAACAAACAGTCAAAGCTTCATCAATATCGACTCATCAGAGTTCCTGCAGAGACGACCTGAAGCCTCCTCCTCATCCTCACCTGAATTTAATCTGATGCTCCAACACTTGGAAGCAGAAGAACTTCACATGGTCGTCGCTGAAACAACCAACAGGTCACAAATCATTAGTCAGGTGTGGAAGCAGCTGTAAGAGCATCACAGCAGGTGTGGATGGTGAAGTCACCTGTAGATCCCTTTAGCGAGCGCATCTGCACACACCTCCCAGGCGTCCTGAGACTCCTTCAGCTGCTCAAAGTAAGCCATGGCCTGCACAGACAGACAGACAGACAGACAGACAGGCAGACAGGCAGGTTCTTTACACGTCATCACTTTCACTGCAGACCTCGTACAGTCAGGTGTGTCCAGTGTTATTAACAGCAACACCACAACGGGTCGAACTGGAGAAACACTTCACACTTAAAGCTCAAACTTTACCATCTGTGGCTGCTTTAACCCTCTAAGGGCCCCTATGGGCCCTCGGCTAAGTGTGCAACGGTGCAGCGTCTCACCCTCTGCCGGTAGCGGGCGTCGGCGTTCGGGTTGAGCCCCAGCAGGGCCTGCTCGTCCATGACTGCAGCGACAGACTGGCAGGCCATTCGTGGGTTAGCTTTCCTCCAAGCAAGGTGCACTCCTCTCTGCAGCCGGCAGGCAGGCTTCTCTCATCTGGGAAACCAAGGAGGAACACAGCGGTCATCAATACCCCTCCTGATGTCTGTCTGTCGATCAATCAATATCTCATGATAACACACATGTAGGGGTGGAAATGACCTCACTGGCTGCGTGATATTGAGAGGACATTGTTTTCACACACGAGGCGGCACCTTTAAATGAAATGCAGCTCAACAGCGTCGTCAATAATAACCGTATAGATTAAAACCACCATGAGAGGAAGGTTTCATCCTCCTCATCGCTCCACACACTCGATGCTTTCAGCCCTTCACTCTGACTCACAGGCTTCATGGACGGCAGCATTTATTCATCCAGTCTGCTTCTGCTGCACATTTTGTCGCTACAGACGCTTCCAGCTCCAACACGCATCAAACAGAAAGTGCAGTTTAATGACAATCACGTTGGGCTGCACCTCCAGTGGAGCTGCTGTGCACGACGGGCGTCCAGGTGAGCTGAGAAGCAGTGAGTCAGCACAGGGTTGGGATGATGGCAGCTCAGTCTTTGTGGATTACTCAGTGTTGCCTTCACAAACCTTAGTGAGGAGAATCAACAGGCTGTTCCAGCTGTCTGCCAACAAGCTTCACAACAGTGGATACGCGTTTTATCCACAGATAAAATCCAGGTTTGCTAACGTTATGTGATCTAATTACAGGCCCATATTGTGCCTCAGAATCACATCTGTTTCTCTCAAAGATAAATATAACATTTCCAGGTAACCAGCATGTCTCTATAGAAACACAGTCAGAACTTGAGGAACAGGTTTAAAAATATTGTTTGTATTTTTAAATCCAGATGTTTAGAAAAGTCCTTGAAGTTCCTGGAAATACCTTCAGAGCAGCAGTGCGTTTAGCACGTGTTGTGTTTGGGTATCTATCTGTCAGAAAAACTAAAGCTTTGCTCTGTGACTGATGATGGTGCGTGACAGGGGACACGCTGGGGCCGGAGTCAGTGCACACTGAGGTCATAATACGTCAGTGTAACGACGGTGGCCTCCGGTAACCTGTTGGTGTGTTAGCTTTGCATGACAATGTGGGACCTAGGTGCGCCGACGGAAGCACGGGAGTGAGTCAGCACCGGTTTTTGTTGATTCAAACTGGCAGCTAGTGTTGACTTTAACCGGCCTCCGGGTATTTACAGAGGATGAAGAGCAGCAACAGTGCAGCCTGACAGCTCAGCCATCACCTGTCTGGCTACATGATGCAACGCGGCGTCAACACTTGTGGCCCCCGTGTCCCTGTTTATAATGTTACACCTGACACTAAAATACAGCTCCACTCAACATGGAAGTGGTTAAACGGCGGCCGGTGACCGGTGTTGTGGGGGAACATGCAACCAGCTACCCGGGCCACTCCTCAGAAAGTTGACACTGCGATGCTACATGCTAACAACTTCACTCCAATACAAAATAGCTGACTGCTGCTAACTCAAGCTAGCGTTAGCCGACTAGCTCCGGAGCTCGACTGCTGTGGAAATCCTGGCCGCGTAACAGTGAACTAAACTCCCGAAGCTTTCATTTAACAGCCACGCGGACAGTCTGGAAGGAGATAAAACCGGGTTAATTGTGTTTTTATTCTTGTTTATCACGGCTCGGTACCGTTACCTGCCGAGGTCTCGCTCCACTCCCTAAATCACATCATCGGTGTGGAAATCTCACGATGTCAAACTCCACTAACGTTAGCGGTTTCTCATCCAGCGAACGCGGGGAAAACAAACAAACAAACACTTTCTGTTAAACTCACCTTAGTGAAAACTTAATAAAGTGTTTTTGTCGCTCTCTCCCTCCCCGGTTAACTCATCGCGGTGCCGCCGAGAAGTCTCCAGAAAGCGGTTGCACGTCGGCCGGACTCACGCGACAGAAGCGGCGTGTCCGCTCCGTTAGCATCCGGGTCACAGCCACCGGAAGTGGCGTAAATTTATAATCAGAATCAGAAATACTTTATTATTATAATATTATTAATATAACATTTAAATACTTTTATACATATATGTATGTGTGTGTGTGTGTATATATATACATTGCAACCACAGTTATATTATATGTGATGTAATATATGGTGGTTTATTTGTGGTGGATACGGTAAAGACTATTCATGCCAATGGATATTTGTTAGCTAATGTTAGCTTACGTTCAAGAGGCGGAAGTTAGCTTACGAAATGTAGGAAAGTTATTATTTTTATGTTTTTTCTAATGTTTTTCTTCGCCTGTGCAAAGCACTTTGCTTCTGTGTTTGAAATGTGCTGTATAAATACAGCTGAACCGTTGTCTGTCGAACATGAACCCGTTGTAAGCCACCCTGGTAGTCCCGGTAGTCCCGGTAGTCCCGGTGGCCCCGCCTCCTCCCGGAGCTCCCTCCATTTGACGTGCGCATGCTCCGCCCTGCTGCTTCCTCTTTTACTGTGGCAGTGAGCGAGAGACACCATGAAGGCGTCCGGCACAGTACGTAAAACTCTTTATTTACCCATATCTGCGTACCACACACGGACTGTGTGAAGCGATGTGGCTTCATAACGTTATGTTTGTCTGATTTATGCATTTATGTTCCCAAAAAAGTCAAAGATCGATCCTTTATTTGCGTTTTTGTCGTCCCGATGCTCTTGCGGCTAACTTACAACATGGCGTCCGCTGAACCATGTGGACGCGTCTGCCCTGAAATGAGATGCAGTGTGTTGATAATTAGAGCTGTGTGGTAAATAGCAAGTAGTGGTTGACGGCAGGAGACAAGTTAAAACCATCAAAACACTTCAACTTGAGTGATTATTGCACTAAAATCGACAGTTAAACGTACCGCGTGATTAGCTGTTAGCCTGAGCGTTTAGCTAACTTTGCTAACGTTAGCCGCTAACGTGTGTTTCCCGGTGCTGTGCACGTTTAACGGGTTTTAATGAGTTTCTTTAATTTCAGTGACGCTTGTAAAGTTTTTTTTTTAAACATAAACTAAAAAGCTCCACAGGCTCTTGGTCAGTTCTGTTGGGGATAGGAGCGTTTTTGGGGGGTAGACAACGAACATGTCATTGCAAACAGGCTGCCACATTATCACACTCGGACTATTTGTAGTGGTTTTATTCTGTTGTGTTCAGGGACAACACTCCCTGCAGTGTCACAACGTATATAAGACACCGTAAATCGCATGATTAAAGAGAAATTATAACGTGTGTGTGTATATATATATAATAATTAGGCACTAGTTTTAATAAACATTTCATAAAAAGCAATACATCAACCCTCATTCCTATAATTGTCTGCATAAGTGCATGTTTTTAATAAGATTTGAATGTTTCTACTGTTCGTGTTCCTGCACATGCACCCAAACCCAAAGCTCACATCAGGTCAGTGGTGTGATTTTGTCTGGTGTGCAAACAGAAAGCTGGTCCTTGTCGCCTTCCTCTGACACCACAGTGTCTTTGAAAGTGAAATCAAGGGTCAACAAGTCGTGTCCCTAAACGCCTCGTCGTGTCTGCCTCCACGTGATGCGCCTGTATCTTAACACATGACTGTTTCCTCTGAATGCAGCTTAGGGAGTACAAAGTCGTAGGGCGTCTGCTGCCCTCTGCCAAGAACCCCGCCCCCCCTCTCTACCGGATGAGGATCTTCGCCCCGAACCACGTCGTGGCCAAGTCCCGCTTCTGGTACTTCGTCTCCCAGCTGAGGAAGATGAAGAAGGCCTCTGGAGAGACCGTCTACTGTGGCCTGGTAGGTCCCTGAACTGCACACTGAATCTGATGTCATGAACTCGGATGCTTGGACCATCTGACAGACTGAGTTTAAAGAGCTGAGCTTTGACTCGTCTCTCTTGCACCCAAACCCAAAGCTCACATCAGGGCAGTGCTGTGAATTTGTCTGGTGTGCAAACAGAAAGCTGGTCCTTGTCGCCTTTCTCTGGCGCTGCAGTGCCTTTGAAAGTGAAATCAGGGGTCAACAATAAAAAGAAATCCAGTTTTAATAAAGTTTCTGTTGCTGCTGACGTCCCAGCTTCTACAGATGCTCAAACACTAATCGGCCTGAACTCTCTGGGCTCAGGATTCTTCCTGAACGCTTAAATTCTTTATTTTGGGATCTGTGCCTTTTCACTTTGAGGTGGAGACGTGCACGAGCTCCGCCCCCTGTGACGGTGTTAGTTTTACTGTCAGTTCTTTACTTTTAGTTTTTCTAAATGCTGAATGTCTCTGTAGTTTTAAATATTGACGTGCTGCTGTTGAACCCTCCAGGTCCACGAGAAGACGCCGCTGAAGGTGAAGAACTTTGGAATCTGGCTGCGTTACGACTCTCGTAGTGGAACTCACAACATGTACAGAGAGTACAGAGACCTGACCACCTCTGGAGCTGTGACCCAGTGCTGTGAGTGTCACACACACACACACACACACACGAGGAGCTCTGAGAGTAACCTGCTGTCAGAGTGAGACGGATTCTTTAAGAGTGATTTCCAGAGAGGTTTTCCAGCTCTGTGGACTCGTTTCTTGGGGAGGTGACAGTTTCCTTCCACTGACACTTAAACCTGAATATTTATCTCCGATCATATTTAAACCTGCTTTAAATGGTTCCTTTATTAAATAAAATGAGTTTGTTCATGCAGCCGCTGCCTCCTGGAAAGTGGAGCAGGGGACAGTTAAAGGTTTCAGGCTCATCAGCATTTGAAGCTTCAATGACTTTTAAATAAATGACGGTTTCAGTGAGTTCCAGTTGATGTAAACGATGTGTTCAATGTCTCGTTGCTGTCAGATCGTGATATGGGAGCTCGCCATCGTGCTCGCGCCCACTCCATCCAGATCATGAAGGTTCAGATCATCGCTGCCAACAAGTGTCGCAGACCTGCCATCAAGCAGTTCCACGTGAGTCTCCACCCCCTGTCCTCTGTGGCCCCGGGGCCCGCGGGTCTCTCTCTGGACTGCCTCCTCGTTAGTCAGCTCCAGTTTAAAAACCCGCCAGACTAAAAGCCAGATTCCTCTTCCAGATTTCCAGCTTCCATCTTCAAACCTGGCGGTTTACAAACTGGCGACAGATCATTGATTAACTGCACATGTGAAGGTTTCATGTCTGAACCTGTTTCCTCTCTGACTCCTGCAGGACTCCAAGATCAAGTTCCCCCTTCCTCACCGGGTCCTGCGCCGCCAGCACAAACCCCGCTTCACCACCAAGAGACCCAACACCTTCTACTGAGCGTTTTGACTTTGTGCAGGCGAGAATAAAGCGTGTAATGGAAACAGAGCCGCCGTGTTTCTGGGTGATTTGTACACAGTCGATCAATAAGTTTAGCTTCAAACAAGTTAATGAAACCAGAATCCAGTAAATGACCGGGTTCGTTTTATCAGGACATCTGATACTGATCATTTGAATTCTGATCAGTTCAATCTGGATTCAACAAACAAGATCATTTCCTGTTTTCTGCACAGATCGGTAGAGAAGTTAGTTTCCTGTTGGTTAAACATGTAAAATCAATATGTCCTTGTTGAATGTGACTTATTTAACACTAACTGAATAAGACTAAAGTTTCAGTTGAACATTGAGGTCTCTGTGACCTTTGACCCCTGCAGCTGCAGCGTGTGTCCACGTGGGGGCAGTGTTCTCTAAACTGAAGGAGCAACACGCTTCAGTTCATCCAGCACTTTCTGTCCTGCGGAGTTCAAGTGACAGTCTGAATGTAGGAGACCAGAGAGTCATTGAATCGATCAGGTGATCGTGTCCCGAACCCCTGGAGGAGCTCATGTTAGCATGCTAATATGCTAATCCAAGATGCCTGCTTGAGATGAAACAGACTTGGTGGGTTTCTGGGGGAGGTCTGTTTCCACGGTGACCAAAACAAACCAGGAAGCTGTTCAGTGAACGAGGAGAGGAGTGAATCCTGCTCGTCAACAGGTCTGTGAGGTCAGAATGAAACGATCCATTTCCCCCTGAACGCACCAAACATCCGTCTAAATCAGGCTGATTAAGATCCTTTAATTTCTCCGTTCATTAAAAAGTGATGGAATTCGATCAGTGGATCTGCAGAAAGCTCTGGCAGCTACTGTTAATCATTCGTCATTTTTCAAGACAATATTTGATGATTCCACCTTTTCAGTGAGCTCGATGAATAAATTGTAAATGTTTGTATCGGCTGGTTTTACCCCCGAGTCGCTGCATCCTGATGTTTTAAAGAACAAATGATTAATCGATCATTAGAAGGATCGTTAGCTGCAGGCCCAGTTAGCGTTTAGCTCGAGCGTAACCTCACAGATTTGAGTGGTTTATAAGGACGTGAGCCCCACTGGGCCGACGTGTTTAAGTCAAAGTGGAAGCTCATTATGAAACTGGTGATCAGGCCGCGTGCTGGGAGCAGGTTCGATGGGAGTGGTGGGAGTGGGAGCAGAAAAGACCTCACTCGGTGATGGAAAACATTCTTTTCAGTGAGTCACAGTCATAAACATGTAAAATCATTAGAAATACACGGAGAGAAAAGTCCACGTCGAGCTGACTTCACCCGGCGGTATGTGCAGCTCCCTCCAAACCAAACAGCACAAGAATGGGACTGAAACTGGTGATTCTGACGGTTAATTAAATGCTAATGTACAGCCGCATGTTTATGAGCCGGATCCAACTATTAGTGCTCGTTTAGCGGCAACATTTTCCATTATTTGTGAGCAGCTCTTTAAAGGGCACTTCTGACAGGAAGCAGGTTATAGCTTCAGAAATCAGTTCCATACAAAGAAGCTCAGTCTATTCTGCACTTTCTTTTTATTGTGGGAATTAAAAGAAATACATTTAAACGTTCTCAAGGATTTCAGACTCCACAGGAAAGTTACAGTTGCTCCCAGCGGAGCTCATTGTGAACGGCAAGAAGTCAGAGGCCGTTAAATGCAACTGGTGCCTGACATGTTTGAAATACTGTACATGAATCCTGCTAATGGCTCTCGCACACATGTGTTGTACAGCAGCGTCTGAGCAGCAGAAATCGCCTCCTGCTGTGAAACTATCCAGAGTCCAAACAAAGCCAGTGGTTCGCTTCATTAACCGCGCAGCAGTGCCCAGCTCCGCCTCATGGGGCAGCACGGAGCACGTTAGCGTAGCTTATTAGCTGTGTTGCTAACATCCAGTGTTATTGCAGCAGAGTATAAAGTGCTCCACGACAGCAGGACATCGTGCTGATACAGCTGTTAGCACACTGTGGAGACCTGTTGTCTTGTTACTCAGCTAATGAGCTAATAACTGACAGTAAGCTAGCTAGTTAGCTCGGACAGTTTTTCCCCTCTTCAGTAAATCTTTATTGAATAAAACAATTCTTTAAAAGAAGCTCAGAAAGGTATTGCGACTGGCTAGCATATTCTTGGCTACCTATGGTTAGCGGTTAGCTTGTCAGCTGCAGAAGCCCCGTGAGTCGTCACTGTCCGAAAGCTTCCGGTGAGTTCTTCTGAACTGCAGCAAAGCGGGAAGTTTGGGAACTATAATACGTCACAATCTGACAAAGGATGCCATGAAACTTATAATAACTGGACTCTCGTTGATTTAAACGTCTCTTTCAGGGATCGTCAGGAGCTTCAGGTGTCCTGGAAGTCATTTAACCAGAAGAAGTCAAAACTGCCACTACAACGTCTTTAAAGCAGGTCATGAAATAATGATCCTCTCCACCTTCCACCACCTCCTCCATCAGCACGCTGAACCCGCTCCGTCCTCGTCTCGGCCTGCCAGCTGCTTCCTGAAGCCCCGACACTAAGGGCCTTTATGCCCCGTGGATCTTGTGGCTTGAGGCTATGCCACCCGGTACCCACGGAGAGTTCTTGGAAGGCCGGGGATCCACAGAACAGTAAACCTGGCAGAGGCCGAGACCAGACTGTGGTCAGGTCCAAACCTCCGAGCCGGAGTCAGGAGGAAGTAAACAGAGCTACAAAGACATTATCAGACCGGGCAACACCGAATCACTGATCCCTGAAGACTCTGCAGCAGCTGCTGATCCACCACAGAGGGGCAGTGGTTTCCTACAAGTGTAGAAACATCAAACTGCAAACAAGATCAATGAGCAACGAACAATTAACATCCTTCTTATGGTACAAGTACAAAGTAAGACAAAGTCTTTTACTACTTCTACACCATAAAAAGTACAGCACATTACTTTAGTGAATAAACCAAACCACAACTTTATTAACACCTTGAATTAACCATTAATATTTCAGGGTTTCTTCACGGTCACGAGTCAACCAGGATGTCGAGGTTGAACTTGTCACATGGTCAGTGGGCTCATCATGAAACTACAGAGTCATCAGCACGAGCTGTTAAATCATCCGGAGTTTCCCAACGCTTTCCTACAAACAGAACCACCTTTCTGTTCAGTAGGAGTAAACGCCAGCTCAGCTATCGGCAGCATGGCACAAAGCACAACCTGCTGACTCGGCTTCAGGGCGCTTGATTGACTGGCTTTAAGTTTGCCCAGTTTTCTCCAGGAGGAGAGCGAAGCCGGGACAAACCAGGACTGAACCCAGACCACGTCTACGTTCTGCTGCAGAGGAATGTGCTAAAAGCTCCGTCCACGGCAGCCAAACACTTTCCCCTCGCATTAATGTTTCTCAGAACCTCCCACGAATCTTCGGACCTGCCGGAGCCAAGACGACATGTAATCACAAAGATCAACAAACCCTTAACAGCTTTTACAGAGGATCACCATGACCAGCTACAGGCCAGTGGAATAAAAAGGTGGAAACACACACACGCAGGGTGTTATGGAAGCTTCTGATGCCCAGCGCACAAAGCTTTCTGCAGAACCCACCCGCCGGCGCCAGAAACAGTTCCTTTCACTGCGTTACCTTCGCTGTAAACGGTGACACCTGGTGGACAAAACCTGCAGCTGCATTAAAGAGCGAGACACTGAGGCGTGGATTCATCAGCTGCTAACAGCTGCACGCTAACGCTCACAATCACATGCTAACATGCCGACATTAACCCTCTTAGTTCAGTGTGTTAGCATGCTAATGTTAGCTAGTTAGCACCAAACACAGGAAAATGAGAAATGTAGTTATTTTGTACAATTCACACGTGAGTTTCTTTGCAGAGGGATTCGAAACAAATGAGAAACGAGCTGAAACGGAATGATTAAACTAACAGCTGGGGTTCTGCAGGTGTTTGTATTGGACACATTAACATGTTGACCTGATGGTGGCGCTACATGGAAGGTCAGCTAACAAATCAGAGACATCAGTGGATAATAACTGAGGTGGAGCCTCAGTGGGACTTATTCTTTTATTATTTCAGTTGTGCAGGTTAATCTGTCGTCATGTCCACTTCACTGTCTGTAGTTTCTCACGGGAAAATGAAAAATGTTAATTTTCATGACAAAGCAGAGTCACGGGAGGCTCCGGGGTCGCTGCTCGTCAGGTGACCCTGAAATCTCATCGTGATCAAACGCATCACATCGTCAGTTCCCATCTTAGAACAACGAGGCTGCAGCAGCTGTTTCTAACGTTCTGCAGTATCACAACAGGTCCGTACGGGAGAAGAGAGAAATCCAGTCTGATTTAATGTAGATCAGTGTTATCGTGTCTGTTGTGAACGCATGAACTCACATCTGATCCGGACTGATGTTGTGTTTCCTCCTCTCAGCTCCGACTGAAGCTGCTTCTTCGCTGGTGGCCTGGAAGCGTTGGTGCTCGCTCTGCCGGACGCTCGCAGCTCCAACACTGTCCGGTTGTTCCTGGAGAGACTTCAGCTGGACGTGATTAATCAATGCAGCCTCGTTACAGGAGAGGATGTTGGTTTAAAGACGGAAACAGTTAAGTGCAGCTCGTTAATCCCATTAACCTGCTTGAAAGTGTGTGTTTGTGCTGCTAATTGGGCAGAATTATTCAATTTGTCCGTCTTGGGAATGATGTTTGGAAAGCTAATTTGTGGAGGACATTTTCCACGAGGAGAAGAAAGACAGAGCCGCTGTCTGACGCTGCAGTTCAGAGAAAATACACCCGATCATGGAGTTCATGTCTGCAAGAGACACAAACAGGCCTTTATTTAATCCCATCATGCACCTGTTCAACCTGCGGAAGTGCTGATCAAAGACAATCCAACTTTTATCCTCATTTTAAAATAATGCACAACTTTCAAAACAAAGTTTCAGAGTGCTTCACGTGATCGAACCAGGATTTAAACATTTCAGTCAGTTATCAGAAATCTTTCATAAAAAGCTTTGAGAAGTGATGTAAAGGGTGTCTTAGACTCTGAGGACGGCGTCAACATCAGAGAGAAACTACAGAGCTTCACACCTTCTCATGGAGACCAGGCGGAGGTACAGAACCTGCAGACAACATGGACGCCTCTGGTTTCTGTCTCTGCTCAATGGACTCTCTGTTCCTCAGAGAAATAAAGGATGAGAGGTTACAGACTGTCCACCCTGCACTTCACCATCCTCTCTGCAACCTGAGACACACTGTAGTACTGAAGGTTCAATATGTCCTGCCGGGCTAGCAGTGCATGATAACGCCATTCATCTTCTATGGGACACGAGCAAATCGCTTCGCAAGGCATTGTGGGATTCCAGGCGACAGACCGCCCAACAATGCAAATGCCATCATTTGCATTCACCATTTTACTGAATTTTCCTGGAAACGTAGTGATCTGCCAAGAAAACAATAATAAAAAAACATCCAATAACACGTGAGGACAGGAAGTGTGCATGATGGTCTGTGGAGGAGAAGATCTTTGTTGTAGTTTCTGGGATCCCTCTTTTCTACGTCCTGAACCTCCAGGATTACAGATACAAACACTAAGTCACGTGCATTGTGGGAGAAAATGTTTGCAAACGTTTCAAGCTACTTGCTAACTTGCGAGCAGGTCTTGTCCGTCAGGACGGTATATTCATAACGTTTGGTCTACTAACTGAATATTCATGGTTCATATGTTAAAAGCATGTTTGGCTAACTAACTCAGTACATCCAAGAGTTAGCAAATGATTATCTAACTACATTTCACAGTAGAGTCACAGTAAAACATGTTCGAGATGCTACTACCTGCTATATCAGAGTTTAAGCTAACATTAGCGGCTTGCCTTTTATTTACTTGAAAAAGGGAAACCTATAGTTAGACAATCATTAACTAACTCAAATACATATTTATGAACATTTTTCAGGGTTAATTAGCTAGCTAGCTACAACTGATAAACCTGCTATCGTCATTTCAAATTACAAAATTGAACTTGAGCTGGTTAGAAAATACATGTCAGACTGTTGTTTCAGAAATTAGCACTTTTTCGATTTGAGACGACACCACCTGTCAACATGAAGGCACTTCACAAGTCAGTACACAGATCTCACAGGGTACTAGTGGAAGCAGGAGATTTGGGACACAGCATTGTCTCCAGAGGATGAATCCTAATGATTGTGTTACACTGTCAGCGCTCCTCTGACGTCACCATCGGGTCCGAAGGTCTCCTGGAACAACACCATGTCAAGGTTTCTCCAAAAGTAACGTGCAGACATTCGCATCCTCAGAGGATGAACCCTTTCCTTTTTGGACTTCAGTCAGCTTTGCACTCAAGATGATGTAATGTAAGATGATCTAAGTGGAATCAGACATCTGTCATCTGCCTTCATCAGTCAGGTTCTTCCGCCGTGTCTTCGTGCAGTTGATTCGTACTTCGTGTCCCTTCGTGATGACATGTTGTCAGAAGTCAGCAGAGTCTCGGCGTCCTGGAGTCCGAGCCTCTCCCTGCTCACAATCAAAACAAGGAAGAGGACCTTTCAGCGCAGAGCTCCACACCCAGAGAGAGCAACCCGAGCCGGGGTGGATCACACACACGACGTCCTGGAGCCCGGAGGGACGGCTGGAAGCAGGAACGCCAAGTTTCATGATGGTGCTGCAGAAAAACAAACGAGATAAAGACGAAGAGAAAATCTGCTGCGCTGGGATTCAACCAGATTCAATCTAAACAGCTCACATTTAATCTAGATTCATGTTAGGAATTAGAATGAAATGTGTTTTAATACAAACCAAGGACCCAGTCCAATCAGGAGACGTTTAATTACAGACGGCATCTCATTTTACCCACAAATCTCCTTTTATTTCCTTCCTCAGGCGCTGGTTTGTATTTAAAATAAATTTAAGTTAAAAAGATTTGCACTTATTCGCCCGGACTTCACAGTTTATTTCACTGTGAGGTTGTTTCATGCTTTTCATCTAGCGCCACCTGCAGGTCGACTTGTTAATGTGTCCAGAACTAAAGACATCAGCCTCAGCTGCACTGCTAACTAGCTAATGCTAGCATGCTAACACGCTAAACTAAGGTGGTGGACGTTACAGCTGCTAAACATCAGGATGTTAGCATTCTGTTAGCATTTAGCTCAAGTGCAGCTACACGGAGCTGCTAGCAACACACAGCAGCATCAAGCTAGTTAGCCTTCATAGATTTACTCATATTCAGTTTGAATAGAGTCAAATTGAAACAATCAGTCGATTCACTGATTTGTTGTCAGTTGACAGAAAATTAATCCTTTGAGTCATTTTTTGAGTCAAACAATTCTCAGTTGTATATATTTTATATTATAGTTAAAAGAACTCTTTGGGGCGTTTGAAGACGTTGGACATCTTATAGATCTAAATGACTCATAACAACTAGTTTCATGGATTAACGATGTGTCACACAAACATGAATCAGAGATTAACTCAAGTTTAACACTCATTTTAATCATTTCTTTAATACGTTTAATATTTTAAGACTTCTTTGGTATTTCAAAATAAAATACGAGTGTTGAGATGAATAATTCAGAGATGAGAGGGTGGGGAGGCTGATTCAGTTGTCACCCTTTTAGTAAAACTGGGGGATTTAAAGTCTCTGAGCTCATCTGTTGAATATAAAGGAGAGAGATAAGATTCTGTATCAGCACAGTTAAATATAGAGACACCAGGAGTCCAGTCTGTCCCACCAGCTCATTAGGAAGAGGACCAGGATATATCAGGACGCCACGACTAAACAACAGCCTCTCGTTAACGGGCCGACGCTCGTCAGGAAGCCGCTGTTGGGTTCCTAGTAAAAACTCCATGGATCTTATTAGACGCTTATTTGAAGACCAAGTACACGATCTGAAGAGTAATTATATCTGTCTATATATAAACTAAAACTAATTATATACAACACAAACACAACATGGTGTCTTCTACTGCTTCAAATATAACTCATTAAAACAAAAAAACTGATATATTGATCTTCAGAGGAGACGTTCAGGTGCTGCAGGGACAGAAACACGTTCAGATAGGAAGTATAAAAACTATAAGCAAGGAGTCTGATTGGTTACATTCATTGATTTGATTAGTTTACAGGTAGAAACAAACAACATAGTCCTCTATGTCAAAGTTATTGATTTAAAACAGATGTTCTGATACTTTCTACTGTTCATTTAGTTTGTAGTCTAAATATCCAGAGTGTGCGACTGAACATAAGATATGTGTCAAAATACTTTAAGTACATTTAGCTGTTTGTTGTAATCGAGTATTGTTTTGGGCGGTTTGACTCGTTCGGGATCATTTAAACGCGTTCACTTCCTGTTTTCCTTTGATCATTATCTTGATTACCAGCTTGCTGCTCGCCTCGTGACCTTTGACCCTCCCGTCTCAGCCGTACGTGCCCGTCCCGGTGTTTGCAGCCGGGTGTGTGATCTCAGCTGTCCTCACACTCCCCTCCGTGATCACACTATAAATAGACTTCCTCATCACCTCATCGGCCAATCACAGCAGGCGGTTGACGTGATGTCACACCCACAGAGGGGTATTAATAAAGGTATTTAAAGGTCCTGCTGCTGCTGCTGCTGCTCTCACCCACTAAAGGGCACACTTACGTAACTTCTTCCACGCGTGGTGAGTGTTGCTGTACATGATGACATCACCTCAGGTGGTCACAGGTAGCGAGTCCGACGCCAGCGCCATGTCTCCTCCCTCGTGCTGCTCAGACGTCGGTGACGTTTGGACCAAATCTGGTTTTCAAGTAATTTCACGGCAGAAACCCGGAAACATGCAGCTGTTGAAAGACTGACGCTGGGATGTTTCACAGTTGGATGCTGTTTGATGTGTCTATTGTAGTGACCCTGGGAGGAAAAGAGGAAGTTCCCCGTTAAGTTAATTATAAATAAATATATAGTGTAATTCATGCAGCGTGTCCTCTTCAGCTACAGACTCAGTTCAGTTTATATAATAATAATAATCCACAGAGCAGACAGCAGATCACACTCAGTAATCATGAAGTTAAATGTCTCACATCTGAAAACACAGTCGGAACTTTTCAAATAGTGAAATCTGATCTCATTGGACCAAAAACAATCATTCCAACATGGATGTTTGGTGGGAGACTCGACCAACCTGAGGTCACAATGAGAGAATGTTTTATTTTAGGAGCTTCTCTTGTGTTTTAACTCGTGAAGTAACTGAAGCCGCCAGAAGAACGAGGTGCAGCAGAACTTCGGTGACGTGGTGAAGCGGCAGAAGTGAAGCGGCAGAAGTGAAGCGGCAGAACGTGAAGCGGCAGAACGTGACTGCGTCACGCTGCTGCAGCTCTGGTGTCGGATGTAAGGCCATGACGTCTGCAGAGGATCCCCCCGCTCCGCTCTGGACCTTATGAATGAACAAGTGTTTCATGTGGAAATTGTTATTCTAACCACATACATAAGTGTTTCAGGGCTGTTATGGAAAAGTAATTGGCGCAATTACAGAGGGGGGGGGCATGTGTCAGAGCGTCGGGGGCTTTCCCAGAGCACCAAGTTTCCTCTGCAGAGGTTTAGGCAGCTACATGGAAAACAAAGACATGATGCAGGACAACATGTGAGGTGACGGAGTCTCTGCAGGGTCTCCGTCAGAGCCGGAGCCTGTAAACGAGCTTTTCTGAGCATGAACACAGAAACAAGCTGAAACAAGGAGCCACTGACTGTGCAGCCGCTCAGCCAGAGTCCTGCGCCTTTAAAGACAACTAAGAAGCTGCAGTGATGTTTGCAGAACCAGATTTTCACATTGTTCCGTTTTCTAAATGAATTTGTCCTTGTTTTTAACGTCTTCGGCCACACAGATCAGTCAGTGGGTGATTCCTCCACTGACGTTATCAACACATGCACTGTATGTGTGCGGTAACATTTACAAACTAAACACAGCAGTTACATGAAGTCTGGTGCAGAGAAGACTTCACTTCTGGTAGAAGAAGATCATTATTTCTCTGCAGTTTGTTTGTTCTGTTCGGAGGTCTGTCCTCACCTCTGATTGGTTTTCCAGACTCCCTGACAGATGTTGTGGGTATAAGCTTCATGGGTTGACCTTTGACCCCGTGCTGTAGTCTAAAAATAAACCCCACAGACTAAATAAACGTGTGTGCTGCAGGTCCGGATTTGGCACTTTTTACTGTGTGAATGTGACTCGTGGGAACTGGACCTGATGGGAAGAAGAGTCTTTGTGAGTCTTGACACCATGAACTGGACGTATGAGGAGGACACGGCTGCTCTCAGATCAGCCTCAGCACTGTGTGGATAAATGCTGCAGAGGGTTTCACAGGATCGTCTGCACAAAGTCGAATCTTACTCCTGCTGTTAACCTCACAGTCATCGTGGGAAAACTCTCCACGGTTGTAAAATCTGAGAGTTTTACAAACCGATCCAGATAATCGTGACCACCTCAGGACTGTCAACATCTGTCTGCGGATCATTATAATGATTGTGTGTGTTAATGCAGAGAAACTCTCCTGGTTGGTGGGTTTTACCTCCGGCCGGGCGGGGGGGGGGGGGGACTGAGCTCCACTGCAGCGTAAATCTGGTTGAAACAAGGAGTTATTCTTTGCAGGAGAAAGCCTCCATAGTTTACACCTGAACACCACATGTGGCTCCTCTCTCCGTATCCACACGTTGGCTTTGATTACTGTAATTGGTTCTGAGGCCCGGCAGAAACCAGCCGGACCAGTAAAAACTACCCTCTCACTAAAGCCATTAACCCTGTCATAACGAGCGGGGGGAGGGTTGGGGGGGGGGGGGTAAAGTGGCTCCCAATTAGCTGGACGAAGAAAAGCC
>JAVQJL010034678.1:0-49336 GCA_036024295.1 Nannoperca obscura
GCCCCCCCCCCCCCCCCCCCCCCCCCCCCCCTCGTGTAAGTGCTGTGTGCTGTGCGGTTTCCTCCCTCCTTACTGAACCCCTCAAAGTGCCACTTCTGCCTCCCCATATCAGCTCCTTGTGGCCTCCCTTCATTTTTCCAGTTGTTGTTTTTCTTCCCACACACACACACACACACACACACACACACTCGCCCACCCCTCTCCCATGTTTTTGTACCTCTGTGTGTCTTCCTCCAAGAGGGAACATTTTTGAATTCTCGCTTTAGCGAAACGAGGCGGACCTGGTGGAATTTAAGCTTTCACTGTATGTGCAATATGCATTTCTTCTTTTTTTTAATGCTTTAATGATGAGTCCATCACAAGTAGGATTTTTCACTCTTCCACCGCTTCCATCGCTCACATCCTCCTTTTTTTTTTTTTCTTTTTTTTTTTTAGTTTGTAGTGTAGTCAGTTTATACTCTGTATTTCTCACTTTGTTTTAGCAGGTACTGAGTGATGCTGTATATACCTGTATGTATTTGTTTGAGACCAGCACATGGCATGCGTTTATGGTTCCCGTCTGTTACTATTAAAAGTATACAAATTCCAGAGGACAAAAAGGTGTGTTTTAATTCTTTTTCTTTTATAGTCTAAAGACATTGGATACCATACAGTAGAGCCTCTCTTACACGGGACGGCTGGCAGTGTTCAATGCTTCTTCTTTTTTTTCAGTTTAAAATAAGTGTTCACATAATTGTGAGATTTATAAAAAGATAATCGCTTCACTACATTTCACTTTCATTGTATTTCTTGGAAGAGTGCTGTTTATTTTGTTTATTTTTTTTAAAGCTGTAGTATTATAGCTGAGGTGTTGTCACTAAAAACAAAAAGAGAAAAAAAAAAAGAATATCTTAGGTATCGCTAACCCAGTCCTTTTTACAATGTCTACATGCACTGTCAATGCCATGTGAGGAGTCTTGATGTCAGGTTGCAGCAAATCGCCACCATCAAATATTTCATGCATCTGAAAACATTTTATGCATTTCAGTGGCCTTTTAAGGATATTTTAGTAAAAGAAGTTTAAAAAAAAAAGTCACCACAGATGGACCTACCATCTACTTTGGTTTAGACTTTTTTTGTTTGTTTTTTCGTTCTTTTT
Source organism: Nannoperca obscura (assembly GCA_036024295.1). Classification (NCBI taxonomy): domain Eukaryota; kingdom Metazoa; phylum Chordata; class Actinopteri; order Centrarchiformes; family Percichthyidae; genus Nannoperca; species Nannoperca obscura. Next base: position 1,139 of record JAVQJL010034678.1, read on the forward strand.
TTTCTCCCGTCATCTTGTAAAATAGGTGTGTGGCTTAATACATGCAAGCTGTGCTGTGACTACCAACCACTGAAGAGTTCATTAAAAATAAACTTGTACATTGTAAAGGTTCCATGCCTGATTATTTTCATCATGTTTAGTTAATTAAAATGGTTGTGATACCAGAATGTATCTACACTGATTCCATTTAATTTATATAAATGGCCTTTAACGGGTTAGTTGGCTCAATTCTAGTGGTAACAGATCCACCTCCCTTATGTTTTGGGGTATATTAGTATCGATATGTTACTCATCTTATTTTGGATTGGTCTTGGGTTGTTTTTAAAAAAAAAAAAGGCCTTTTGGTTTCTAGGATCAAATATTGGACATGAATGTATTAGAAGGGTTATTCAGGATTTTAATATCACGTTTCCGTTTAGTTTTGATTTGTGGCGTCTTTTGTAGGATCTTGTAGGACACTTGGAAAAAATTGTTGTTTTGTTTTTATCTCATTGAGGCTTTCCAGGTTAAATAAATGTGAAATAAAATAAGAAACCTACATTCACCACAATGCAATGGGGGTGAATAAAATTGAGTGTGCGGAGCTCACAGCAATGCAAAATTGCATTTACGTTAATTAACCGCATGGTCTCTTTATAGAGACAATGTCTTTGATACTCTGGATCATCAAACCTCACGGTCAGTAGTTTATTAGAGAGACTATTTGTCTGGTGAGAAGTGTCTGTGGATTATTCAGAGCAACAGGGACACAGAGTCCGTTAAGTTGTGTGATTTTTTTCAATGTTTAAGGAACATGAAGGTTCTTCACCTCCATTGTATTGGGGCAGAGACAGATATCTCAAGAATCCTGAGCACGTTCAATCAAAACTACCAGCAGACTAGGCGTAAAAGAGAAAATACTTTTTAGTAATTTGTGTGGACTGACCCTTTAAGGCTGTTAGAAGCTTACAACCAGTCATGCATGCCTATAAAAATGATGTTTAGGGTCATATCTTGGAAAGTACTTAAGTACTTGTGTTAGAGCTGTTTCACTGCTGCTACACTCCATCATACCAGTAGATGGTGCACAGCTTTGCAGACTCATTCGGGTGCACTGGACATTATTTTGGAGGGATCTTTGTAGCAAGTTTCAGTATTACAGTTCTCATCTGATAGGGGCATTTCAGTTTAGTTTATCTAATCCTCAGATTAGAATCGGCGGACCATCTCAGCTGTTCTGCTTCTCCAGTAAGAGGAGTGAGTGTCTCTTAGCAGTAAGTTTGCAGCTCAACATCACCTCCCCGTCCTCCCTGAACCTGAAAGCCCCGCAGATCTATTCATGCTCCTGAAGCTGCATCTCTTCTTGTTCTTTATTGTAACGCCAGATGGCAGCGGATTTGAAACAAAGTGCAGCCCAGCATTAGAGAACATAAACACACACACAACAATAAAGCACCAGAGAGCAAGATTCCTCTGTGATTTATATGAAAGTGATTTTGGAACCAACTTTGCTGTAAGCTCTAGTTTTTGCGTGCCTTGTCACTAATGGCTCACTAGGTGCGACCTGTGATGAAGGGCTCCAATCTTTAGATTAAGCTTTGGGGATAAGCCGTGGTATTTGCTGTAATTGCCCAGAGTCACGCAAAAGTGTCTGGCTTTTCTGTTTTTCCATTGCCTCAGCGCTTGGTTAAGAAGTCTGGTATGTGTCTGTTCTGTGACATGGACGTGCTGCCTCGGCCGTCTCCAGCTGAATGTCTTCATCAGGACCTTGACAGAAGAAGAGAAAAGATCTTCTTGATGGATTCCTGGCTTTAAGAAGTCACCCCATGAAGTTATGGTAACAACTGGTTTGAATTAATGCTGCCTTCTCGTGTTGTTTGCCTGGCAAAGAGGACAACACGAGGCTGTGAGTTTCTGTCATTATAGCGAGCTGTCCCTCAGTATGTGCATTTTGACATTTAACCTGCATCTGCTGCAGATGATAAATGTTGCTCGGCAGACTTTCATCTACACTTCAACTTCACCCACCATATTGTGGATTCACTGAGTCTTAGGAGTAAACTTAATAACTTTTTCTATTCATTCTGTCTCTACAGCTGTAAAAACTAGCAGCTCTGAGGCCGTACTGTGAGGTAATGCAAACGTTAGCATGCTAGCATGTTCACACTCCTATTTTAGTGTGTTAGCATGCCAACATTTCTATACAAAGCCAGGCGAGTAAGTTCACCAAGTCTGACGTGGAAGAACTTCACGGGCAGGCCCTGACCTCGACTCCATCCAGTACCTTTGGGTACTAAAGCTAATGCTTTCCTGGCTGAATAGGACCCAGAACATGTTATAGCAGCAGATGAATGCCCACGGTACAAGTGTCCACATACCTTAGCTTCTAAATTTGGTCTGAAGAAATGAAGCCTAAAGTACCCGTGATGTGTAGTAAATTGGAATTAGTCCTATGTTTTTAGGCACTAGAAATGTGACCAGTGAGTCTCAGCAGCAGCTTCAGAGACCTGAAAGAAATGCTCATGATTCAGGCTGGGCTCTTTGATTCCTGACAGCAGCTCCACCATGAGATGACGTGCTGTGTTTTTCTAGGTTGGAAATCATCCATAAAGAAGGAATTAGATCTTGGCAACTGCTGTCACACAGAGACACTCACACTCCTCTCTATTTTTTCCGCCATGGCCTAATCTCCCTCTCTTCTCTGCCGTAAACAGCAGCAAGCCAAACAAACCTCCTCCCCAATTGCAACTTTTAACCCCCCCCCCCCCCTCCACCCCCCACCCCCCACCCCCAACACACACTCGACTTAGACACGCTGGATGAGCAAAACCCCTCAACGCAGAGGACAAACAGCGGCAGGGTTTCTCTCCGATGACAAACAATGACAAATCGAGGCGTCCTGAAGAAGTGACAGCTCTGAGTCTGTCGCTGAAACAAAGACAAACACACTCAGAAAAGCAGCGGTGAGTTGGTGTGGATCTATGTAGAAAAGAGGATACAGAGACGTCTCTTACTCTTCTATCCTGCACTGCAACATGTCATGGGAGCGTTCAAGAGGTTATACAAAGAGAGGACGGAGAACTGCAGTGCTGAATGATGAATTAGTGAATCAAGTAGGCGACTGACAGAGAATCAATCAACAATTGTGACCAGTTAAGTCTTTGATGAAGGTGAAACTGCTCCCAAATCTGCTGCTTATCTTTGTATGTACAAATTTAGTTCACATTTATATGGTCGTTAAAATTAAGAATTGGGCCTTTAATGTCTTTTTTTTTTTGAGTTTCAATAGGAAGCATCAAGTGGTCACAATATGTAGGTATCAAAACAATATATTCACTTCACATGCAAGTGACTGATGTTTTAATCTTCAGGAAACAAAACAAGATTTCACGATTGAGTATGAATTTAGAAAGATTTGTTTTGCAGCATGTGCAGCCGACTCAGCACAACACAAACACAAAGCTACGGGGAGGAACGTTGGCGCGGTGACCCGTCCGGTCACCCACCCTCACGCCCTCATCATCAACAGATGGCACCCTGCAGATGGCACTGGGACCGAACCGGGTGCCGTTGGAGGGCACAGAGAGGATAATGGATCTTTAGAACAAAGAGGAACCTTCCACACGAGCACGGACATTAGGGCTGTGGGCCGAGCTCATTGTGCAGCAGAGTAATATGTTAACTTAATATGATTGTCACCTATTCCTGTCTTATTGCTGTGGAGGGCCTTTTTAATAAAGCACACATAAATTAAGTTTGGTGACAATGTTACGATTTCAAGGTCTGTAATTTGGGATGTTTTACAGGAAGTGCGTCACCTAGAGCTGTCTGTTGTTCCTCTACTTAGCTTCCTTCCTGCTGGTGACCGTGTAGCTCGCTGCTCGCAGGCATGTACACAGTAGAGGGTTAAACTACAGCAGGCTTGTGACAGGAAGCTTAATAGTTCAAATCCAGGATGACAAAAAAACATGAGCCAAACTCTGTATTTGCTTGTACAGCAGCAGCGGGTGCACATACAGCGTCTTCAAACCATGCATGTTTTAGGCCTTTTACAAACTGTTTTGTAGCATTTCCACCAATTTCTGAGCCACGCTAAGAGCAGGGGTCCAGGGATGGCAGGGGCGGTCTCTTAGTTGGTTGTTTGGTCGACCACAATACCGTAACAACTACTAGATGGATTGCCATTAAATGTGGTACAGATATTCAGAGCAAATGTCACCATGCTAACACGCTAAATTAACATGATGGACTTGGTGAAGTACAGCCTCATAGAGCAGCTAGCTGAGCCACAAGCAGCCTCCATCACAACAATATCAGGGTTAAAAGTTTAAGTTTGATTTGTGTGTCTGTTCTTCCAAAGGATAGAAAGATGATCATGTTATCTGCCCATAGCCATCAATGTCTGACTGACTAACACGATTAAAAACATGATTCCCCAGTCTCTCTCTCTGTTGCAGATTTCATAATAATCTTTTTCTGCAGACTTGACATCTGTGTGAAGACTCAAGATCTGGGAGGTTTGGGAGAAACATTTCTTGAATACTTACTCTTGGATAAACAGTTTCATGGGGGAGTGAGCTCCTAGCGTAGGCTCTTCCTAAATGATCCACCTAATAGCTTTTGACTGAAACTTTACTGTCAAATAAATGTGCAAGAGTGGCCATTACAGTGTTGTTTTAATAGAAACCTCAGGTTACCGCCGATGCTCATTTTACAGCCGGGCAAGCAACGCATCTTTCATCTTTACCGCAAACTTGTTCTGGGTTACAAAACGCATGATATGGCCGTTCATTATTTAAAATATTACACCATAAAGCTTTCGGAGAGGGTGTAGGGTAGTTTGAATAAATCTAAACATTGACTTTCTTTGGGAATCCATCCATGGAATGTTAAGCGGGGTTGAGTTAAAAGCAGCGTTTGTGCTGACATTGGAGGAAGCACTCAGCGACCCTTATTCTTTTTGTTTTCCTCCTCAAGAGCAGACAGAAATATGCTAAATATGCAGCAGTGTGACCGGAGTCCATAGATCAGGGTTTATTTTTAGAAGAGGCGCCTTGCTCCACCAAAGTTTTCTCATTATCTGTAACAGGGTTGGCACATGCAGAGATAATGGCTGAGTGCTTGGTCTCCCGCTCACCAGCGTGGGGATGTGGATGGTGTTGCATTTTTTAGACCTGCACGGCAAATAGCATGTGCCCACTGACACACATTAACAGCCTCTTTTCATACACACAAACATGAATGATAAACTTGCCTGAAAGTTAGTGCACCCTTGGGAGCATGCTAGACGCACACACATCTAACACCATAAGGCTCATACCCTTCAGCACAGTTAACTTATTGTGCTATTAGGCTTTCATGAACTTTCTGACAGTAAGCACCTACAGCGAGCTCACAGTGTGGGGAGAAACCAGCTCATACAGTGAGGTGATGGCACAATGCACAAGGGTTGAATATCACAAGTTATTACAATGGCGCTTTGCAACCACACGCAGCACTGACTTTCAGATGAATTATATTTCCTCTGATCTGGGCTCATTGCATGGGAGAGCTGCAGGGGGGGTGAACTGATGGCGACTAGTGCTTTTCTCTGAACTTCAATACATATGGCACAAACTAGTCTTCCCTCTTAGACTATTTATAGTGTTTTATTTCTCTCTGCACTGCAAAACCAATTGTCAAAGACATTCTGAGAGGCCTGGACTGAATTATATTTTTAAAAAAAGATCTGAATGTGGACATAAAGGCGATGCATTACTGATTCACAGAAGTGTTAAGGCTGGAGATTTCAACTTTCAAGAACTGTTCACATTTTGAAATAAACTTGTCAATTGACCTTCCTTTCAGCTGGAATCGAGTGCGTGCGTGACGGGGTGAACGAAGAGGCTCTCCTGTGATCAGAGCTGGTTGGATGAGTCACCCGGCGCCTAAGGGAGTCAGTCTGTGAGATCTGCGCGGGAGAACTCAGTGGTTGACAAACGCTCTTCTGCACAAATGTTGCACTCCGACTGTGTGATTCTCAAAGGCTTATTGAAGACTAGGAATCATTGTGACATCTCGCTGTAGGTGCACAGAGTCTTTTCGAAACACACACTCGTGGCTAATGGAATAAATTTACCCCTGAACATACTGATGAAATGCTGTTTTCAAGGTCCTTAAACTTCTACCACACTCTCAGTATAAAAATGTGTCATTCTGGAGGTGGAAAAAGGTCAATTTCAGTTTTATTCAGAAGATTTTTAAAGGACTCACTCTGAAATAATGTTGTATTCCCATATGACATTCCTTTATGAGAAAGAACACTTTACAAGGCCACCATACTTATCACACACCCATGTAGAACTGCTGCAGCTAACTTTTATTTTCAAGATCAATTAACTTCTGCCTACTTTGTATTTTGTTATTTATTCAGTCTATTAAATATCAAGAAAAATATTAAATTGAAGGACCAAAAACATATTAGTATACTTTATTTTGATCCTCCAACAGTCAAGAATATTAATAAGAATATTTCTTTACAAAGGGCTTCTCCCAAACAAGGTGAATAAAAGTTGTAATTCAAGGACCAAAATGACCAGTCAGTAATCCACTAAAATTAGAAAAGTTTACGCGTAAACCAACAGATTTTGTATTTTTACTTGACAAAATTAATTATTAAAATGTATATTATTTTCTCTCTATCCAGTCCTTTGATTCATCAACTAATTATTTTATCACTACACTCCTGTACCCTACACATTATTGAACTAACTATATTCAGATATTATAAAAGATAAATAAATACTGTCATTTTCTAGATGACTAGAAATAAGGTTAAAGACCGCAGAAAAATGATGTATTCTGTGAGATCACAAAGAACTCACATTGGAATACAATCATTCCTTCTATAAGACTTAAAACTATTGAAAACTAAAGCTACACCAATAGAAACTCTATAGCAACTATAGGAACAGTATACGATATGCACTAGAAATGAGAACATAAAAGTATGATTGACTTTATGGAAATATTACAACTGTACTATAAAATATCGTAAATGTCTTTAAAAAGTACCATAAATCGCCTTAGACAAAGTACAAGCCCCTAAGGGAATAGTAAAGGGCTATTACTGCGACTTTATTTTGGAGATGAGCTCCGTAGTTGCTTCGGCTTTGTTCGGGAATGTTCGAGTGTTGTCGGCCTCACCCGGCATGCCAGAGGGCAGAGCGAGCGCAGCGGCTCACAGCGCTCGAGACGAGCGCCATTCATCTGACTTGGACCGCGGGCACACCTGGTCGGACCGAAAGAGCGCAGTTTAGCGACTGAAACGGCCCCACACAGGTGAGTTTGTCCCAGAATCTACACTTCTGCTCTTGTCTTGTCAACTTTCGCACACTTTGAGTTACTTTTACTCGAGGGAAAGTCATCAGAGATACCCGGAGAGTTGCAGTTTTTAAGCATTTAAGCTAGCAGCAAACTTTAAGTAATTGACGCTATGTGTACACGGCGTGGGGAGAAAAAAAACACGCATCGTTTGGTTTTGAGAAAGAGCCAGAAAAGACAGTTTAAAGTTTTGTTTGTCGTGAGGGCTGACTTTATTTCCCCCCTACCTGTCAACACAGCACCCGGGTTAATCACTTGAGGAATGCGGATGGGAGCCGAGAGCTAAAAAGTTCACATCAAGTTCATCTTTAACTTCAGTTTTCACCAACGTAAGGAACTATTTGCCTATCAAGAAGGGATCATGGCCACAGGGGGATTTAAGTCAAACGCCACGACAGACTTTCTGGAGGAATGGAAGGCAAAACGGGAGAAAATGAGAGCCAAAATGTTGGGGGACATTGCCGCGGCGACCGGTGCTCCCTTGGGTGCCAGCAACAACAGTAGCCGCCACGCCGCTCCACCTGGCGCCGAGCTCACCAACAACGGCAACCCGGACCGAAGCGCCTCCGTTGGGAACTGCCTCCCCTCCTCCTACTCGGTGGCTCGGTCCTCCTCCGGCACGGCTTTAAAGAGACCAGAGGAGGAAACGCACCACCCTGCCCACCCTGCTGCGCCCACGGCCACCCCTGGGAGCAACCTGAAGAAAGCCCCGCCTCAGATGGAGAAGGTTCAGTGCGCTTCCCCAGACTCCAGCTCCATGGCATGCAATGACAGTGACAAGGGAAGCCCATCACCCAGCAAGGCGAAGGAGAAGAACAGCAGTGGTCCCAGCGCCAGGAAGGGGAAAGGACAGATCGAGAAGAGGAAGTTGAGGGAAAAGAGGAGATCAACAGGTGTTGTCAGCATACCATCCAACGAGGTGAGTCAGTCCAGCTTGTGTTCAACGTGATGCTAACGTGACACCTGTGTGTGAATCGCTGGAGGTAAAACACCTTCTTATTTTGGAAGTCAGTGTGACACCTTCATGTCAGCTGATTTATGGGGTTGTTCATGCTGTATATGCACCCTGCCGCCCCAATGTGGGATGATATGGAGGCCCATGTTGTGATGGAGGTGGCTTTCAAAATCACTGCAAAAGAACATCCTTTTAAATTTAGCTAATAAACATAGTCAAGATTTATGACCAAAGTACGTACTGAGTGGAACATTTTGGAGTTAAGACATCTGTCCGTTGTTTTTTCGATTGATGCTTCAGTTGTTTAGTCTTTATATTGTCATGTCCCATATTTCCAGAGCCGACTGTGATGTCTTCACTTTAAAGCAGTATAAAACAGAGAAAAGCAGCAAATCCTCACATTTGGGAAGCCGTCTTTGGCTTTTCTTATTTGATAAATGACTTAAAAGATTAATCAAACGTTAAAATAGCTTATTTTCTGCTGATGGTTTGTGCTAATCATTTAATGGACTAATCATTTGAGTGTCAGAAACACAATACAAACAGTAACTGGATACACAAAAATATAAATATTAGATAAAATTAGAATGAAAAACATAGTAACTGTAAAAATAGCATGTCATCAATGAATAATGTCTTATCAGCTGACAAGTACAGAGATACTGTTACATTTGTGGTAAGCTCACATCAGCTGATAAAATTGGGGCCAGGCTCTAATAACAAAACAAAACGAGTGAGCATGCTCTCGAATAATTGTGGTCACAGATAATTATGGTCCATATACAGTCATGGCTTTAACACCAGGGTCAGTGAGAGTAAATTGAAATGAAGTTAATAAAATAGCAAGAAGCTCCTTCTTTTATCCCGTTGCTCAGCAGTGGACAAGCTTTCTATTAAATATCAAGTTGTCCAAATACAGAAGGACTCACGGGGTCAGGTCAGGGGTCTTCTTTGGTTCAAGGTGATGAATTATTAGTTATTGTTGCATTTGTTATTGTGTCCATTTTAGGGTTAGTTTGTTTTGCTGTGTAACTTTTATACGTTTTATGTTTGGTTTCTTTTTAACATCTTTGGATCATGTTGGGGGGGGGGTTCTCACTTTAACACTATATCCCTTCGGGTTCTGTGTGTGCTGCATGATCCATAAATAATTCAAATCAGAAAGGAAAAAAACCCACTTGTTTTCCAAAAGTGTCCAAATTCCTCCTGTTCCTGTGTCTCCTTTAATCGGCCCTCCGTAGCAAGAGAAATGTGAGCAGCTCTCAGATGTTGGGAAGGGGGGAGAAGAAACAGAGGGAGGGAGGAAGGGGTTGTCGGCTGGTGGTGTGTGTGTGTGTGTGTATTGGAAGGCGGTGTCTGGGCGTTCATTGTTATTCGCTTGAAATCATGTCACACTGTTGCCTAATTCCTGTGGTTCAGACACATGCAGGAACTCTGATATGAAGCTGTGCCAGCCAACAAGCACTCTTGGTCAGCACTGTGATTATGTACACTCACACACACACTCTAAAAAGCCCTCGAATTATACAAAATGTTTTGGAATAAATGTGTTTTTTTTATTAAGGTGCTGGTGGTGTGATGCCTTTAGAACCAAAACCACCCTGCTTCCTGCATCCCCGTCTCTTCTTTGATAGCTGCCTGGCGCTCGGTGCCCTCGGGGCAGCACAACTTGGAGTTTGACCAGTTTGTCAGTTGTGCGCTCCACATCCTGTTATTAGGTGCTCAGCAGCGCCGGGCAAAGCAGTTTGAAAACTGCTCACATGCCAGGCTGTAATGCTGGACTGTGCCAGATACATTGGATTGAGACCATAGGCAGCTGATTATGTAGTAAAGTGGGCAAACAGGCTGTTATTGGGGGAAGTGGAAGGTAACCTGATGTGAGCGAGGCAGAGAGAAAGCAATGTCCCAGAGTCAGCTCCTTATCTGTGAGATAAGTACGTTTAGATCCACTTGTTTCCCGGTTATGACGAGGCTGTTAGAGTAACCAAAACATTGCCTATATCCAAACCCAAACATGCCAGGTGGAGTGCTCTGACAAATGGGTAGAAAGGTTTCTGATATCATTAACAGCCGTGTGAGCAGGTGCCGTATCAGTTTGAGTTACGTAATAGTCAGTAAACGTAAAATTATAATGATATGCTGAAAAGAAAGTGAAAGTATGACAATGGTGTGCAGAGAGCACACACGCCCAACTAGACACATGTTTAATTTCAGCCTGTCTTTTTAACAGGTGAAACAAACGGCATTCACACACTTATTTTCACTTGCATATGCAGATAACCAAAGATATTTTAGCTGACATCTGTCCTGTAAAATATCCCTGGATGTTCCATGTTTAATGATCAAAGATTTGTGTCAGTAGAATCAAACAAAACTTGTTAAATATCAATCAAAATTTAAGACTTTGAGAGAGAATAAAACTCAAAAACTCGTATAACGTATAACTTGCAAACAAATGATTAGTGTAATCGTAACTGCCACAGTTTTTCAGGGGTGCATTTCCATTGGCTAATGAGTTTTTAATTGACGACTGAATATCATTTAGTTTTGGATTTTGGTCAGACAAAAAAGTTTGTTACCATTAAGAGAGACATTTATGGAGCCCTAAAATATTCACATTTAATACGCTGAAACTAGCAAATGCGATTGATTTACCGACTAATCAATTCATTGTTTCAGCATTTATATCGAAGGAAAGCGACAAGTTTTATGCTTTTATTAAATGAATGCAGTGTTTATTCCTCCTCCTCTTTCTGACACACTTTATCTTCATGATTACTTTATTGTTTGGCGCACCTCACACTTCATTTAAAACTGATGTTTAGCTAGCTGTAGCACACTGCAGCTCAAGTTCTCTAATCCCACTTTAATAACAGAAGCTCTCAGATCTCATGATCTGAGGTTCTGCAAGCCTCGGAAATCACAGAGAAACACATTAAAACGCTAAAACTTGCAGCACAGCAGATATTTTTACCTTTTGTCAAATGTTTCCCTTTCTCCTCCTGTTGCATATGAAGAGGACCAAACTATGCAAATGAAGACTCCCTCACACAAACTCCCTTTGTGATGTGAATATGAGTGGACAGGTGTGAATAGAGATGCCTGGGATAATGTCTGCGCTCGTTCTGTGCAGCATAATAGCTGCTGAGAGGGATTTCAGAGCATCAGGGGAACCCAATCTTCTGCCTGTTGAGGCCATAATGGCCTGATAACAGCTCCCTGCTTTACTGGAGAAAAGACACTTCTGCACAGCTTCAATCAATAGCACCTCCTGCGTTCCAGGAAGGTGTCTCCTTTCTCTCATCCTGCTCGCTGCCTCAGACTGGGGGGCATTGTTGTTGTTGCTGACCTTTGACCTGCTCACGAAAATGCTTATACAACAGAGGAATGTGGAAACGGGTGCGTGAGTGAGTGTGTGTGTGGAGGAAAACGTTTTGGGTGGTGGTGTAAGTTGAACATGCGGTCTGATGGTGATTCATGTGGCTCATTGTGAAGCTTTTTACGACCGTAGTCCGTTATGAGGCTGTTGTGGTCAGACTTTCCAGCCATGGAGTGTGAACTTTGTTTCATGTTGACGGCTGGATCGGCCCCACAGGGGCTACTGCTGCTGGGGAGGAGTGTGGAGCCCGCCGGCCCCCCACAGCTATTTGTCTGCAGTGTCACTAAAGAGGTCAACAGGTTTAACATACGATACTGTGCCGAGCGCTCACGCAGATAACGCTGGTGAAAGGACAACACGGAAGACCAGAGGAGCCCTTGTTTAGTCCGAGCCGGTTGTTAATATTTATTTCATAATATACTGCATTTTTAATGGAAGGCAGATATTGAACAGATATAAAATGTGAAACTGTCACAAAGTGTGAAAAATTATGACTTAAAGATCTTTAAAGTTACTTAGAGGAATAATAAAAGGGGAAAAAAACATTGTTTTTATCAACTTTTACCACTTTGACAAAATTCAATCCTTTACAAACAAGACAGAATCTTTGAAAATCATTCATGTATATGCCAAATTATAGCTTAATTTGACATACACGACTAAGTAATTGCGTGTGTAGGGCAATGTTTCTCATATTAAATAAGCCTCTATGCATCGTTGAGTTTTTCCATCAACTCTTCCATCTGCTCTCTTTATTAAAAAAAATGCCTGCACTTACATTAATCAGCAAATGCCTTATATTCAAACACCCCTACTTTGTTTGTTGCCTGAATTTGTTTCCGCTCCATTTTATTCCGTGGTGAAGTTCAGTGAAGGGTGAAGTAGTGCTGTATGTTTGGAGAAGGGCCACGCTGAGGGCAGAGATTGGACAACATTAGATCCAGATTTACTCGGGGAATGCACGGTTTAACACTGCTTCAATGAAACAGACACTAATGTGTGTGGTTTTTGTCGTTGCCTCTCCAACAACAGCAACCACAGATTTGAGAGAAAGAACTTGTCATGTTTACTATTTTTCCTCATTAGTCCATATGCAGAAGCCTGTTTTTCTGTTTTAATATATATTTTTAAGGAGTTTAAAAGTTCAAAAGCAAAAAGTAGGATAAAAGTTTTATGTTGCAACAAACTGACAGTGGAAATTAAATTTATGTTCTCTCTTACTACTTCTTAAAAAACACATGAAATGAGCCTGTATCATGAATTTTGTGAATCACTTCACTCCTAAATCCGCACAATTGTTTGTTAAATTTAAATAGGCTGTCATTTCACAGGTGTGCAAAAGAATGCAGGAATGTTAATTTGCATGGTGAGGAACGTGTTTCACTTGCTGTTAAAACCTCCAAAGAAGGGCACATCATCACAGTAAATACCACAGGGATTTAATCATGGACTTAAGTAAGCAAGGAGCTATTTAGGCAGGGTGTTTTGTTTCCGTCTTTTCACTTGTTAGTTGAACAACAGGAATGCTAAACTCTTTAATTAAAACCAGTGTTTTTCCACGTGAAGTTTCCCAAGCTACAAGCGCCAGTTCCTGTGAGGGAGCTTCTTGTCTGGTTGAGTTATTGGAATGAACTCTGTATTGTTTACGAAGAAGACTGTCACTGGAAATGTTTCATTTGGTGACTAATAGAATAAAGAAAAGTCCCAGTTTAGCAGCTCTGTGAAATCTAAGGGAATTCCAAAGGAAGAGGGGGAAAGGGGGAAAGAAGGAGGAGGAAGTGTTGCTTGTTTGCGTGTGCGATGAAGTCGTTACCAGCTTGGCCGCCTCGCCACACAGGCACCTGGGGGTCTCTCAACACTTCATAAAACACACAGCACCCCTTGTAATGGGCCGTGACACGTGGTTTTGTTCAGTTTGTAGAAATGTTAAGTAAACTTCAGCTCCCATTAAAGCGACCCCTGACCAGGCGGGCGTCCATTATGGTGCCAGATGGCATCAGATCACTGGATCAGAGCTGAAGAGGCTATGGGGAGGAAATATTAGGCTGCCCACGATCTAGTTAGCATCTAGTGAAACAACTCACAACCCCACTCTGTCGCTGTCTGGAGCAGCGCATTGAACCTCAATAAATCTTTTGGTACTGATTGGGTGATTGTTTTGTATTTTTATATCATCCAATTGTTGTAACTTGTGATTGCCGATAGTTGATACGGGGCAACGAAAGTGCTTAAATAAGATGGTATTTTAACAGGCTGCAAATTTTATCAAGCGACCAAAAAAAGCCTGAAAAGCCGGCACACTGGGGCATTGCACACGCACGTCTGTAGCTGGTTTGTCCTTTCTGTTTGATATTTAGTCGTGGAGGTTTTGCTGTTTATTTGCACACAAAGTTCAAAGTCTCTTTCATCCAGGTCACTTCTCTTCTGTTATGACAAACTGTAGATCATTACCGAAGAACAACGTGCACTGCATGCACAAGAATGCACAAGTCATGTAAAACCTGCACTGGCCTCCGAGCACAGACGTCGCATGCACACATCTCGTGAAGAAGTGAGACCAGACGCTCTCTCCTACAACAGTTAGGAGTTCTCAGATCTCAGTGATCTTAATCCCAAAACTCTGGTCAACTGAGGGGAAAATATTCAGCATGTACTCGCTTTACTGCTTGATTGACATGATTGCTGTCTTTTTGGCTAATGTGTAACAAGGATATACGAGTTTGGCATCAATTAACTATTGTCGTATTGGTGTCCACTTCAAATTCAAAGATCTGTTTAAATGGAACAGAAGTGATTGATCCTGTGGAAATATTTGCATCAGTCAGAGGTTTTAAACCCAGTTTGCATGTAACTATTTAACCAAATCATCGTTAACTTTTTTCTCTGCAGACGCAAAACATTGTCAGAGTGAACGGCCCCGTCCTCGTCTGACCCTAGATTCAGCCCATTGTTTTAGTCTGTTCAAGTCAAACCATCTTCACCGTTACACCTTTTTTAACTTTAAGTTCATTTACATATTTTTCAGCGTCATGATTCCCTTCCTCACATCCTTTCTCCTCATTACCAGCAACTCACGCTGGGATCATTAACATGATCTGATGTGTGTGTTGTGGTAACTGACATGCAGCTTATACAAACGCACTGTTTGGAATTTTAATCCTAATAGTTTATGGAGGCATGCGGAGATAAAGCGATAATCGGTTTCATGCCTCCGCTATTTTGGAAATAAGTCTTTGGGGGAACTTTTTTTTTTGGGGAACTTTCTGTACTCAGCTGCCGGCCGTCTGGCTATTTCGACAGCGCGCAGACACACAAACACACACGGCAGGGGGTGTCGAGAAAGACAGTCGTGGATTATGTTGTGATTCTGTAACGCGTAACCTATTTGTCGGACACTCCTGTGTGTTTGCCGATGAGGAATTTGTGAGTCAGCCCTAATCAGGCCACTCTGCATGATTAGTCATTTGGGAGCCTGTCTCTTTATATTCATTAAAGTAGAATTACTTAGAGAGCCCAGTCTCCATTTGCCCTCTCTATTCTGTTTTAAATTCTGGTACACATTTGGTGTGGCTGTTTCTCACTCTTCTGAGCACTGTAAGTTTTAAAATAAGAAATAACTTCGTCTTACAAATTATAAGAGACTATTACACTACCTTTTAAGCATGTCACAGATAATTATAAAGATATTTGAAGAGGCATCATACATTTTGTAAAGTATCTTTTCCTACAAAGTTACAGCAGTGGCTGAAAATATTGAAGTCCAATATTTACTTTTGAAATACAGTGGAGCAGAAGTGTAAAGTTGCACAATATGAAAATACTAACCTACGGGTACATGAAAACTGTATTTAGGCACAGTAGTTGTTTACTTGTTTACTTTCTTTGAACAAAATCAGAAGGGTGAAATGTGCCCTTTGCAACAAATGTCATATCTATCATTTTTCTTGCATAGGTTGCATAAAAATGGGACCATTGGCATAACACTTATTATTTGATTTTAATTATAGCATCTCAACAAGGCCAGTCAATGTATTTAACGTGAATTCAATGTTGATTTTTTCCCAGCTGCCTCTTTAGGTGTGCAAGCAGGTAAAATAACACAAACAGCAACAACCACAGACCGCAACACAGACGCATAATGAAAACAAAGAGACACAATAATCAGTCATCAAATGTCCACAATGTCAAATGATCCAATGTTAAGAAAGTAAAATGGATAAATAAAATGTAGGAATGCCCTTAAATGTAGCACCTCCATCGGGTCTGTCGGTTGAATGTTTTTACATGTCAGAGTACAAAACCAATTATGTCTCGGTTATCACTATTCATTAAAAACATTTTGAACTTTTTCACAGAGTCATGGTGCATTTCAAATCATACGGCTGCTGTCTGATATTTCATGTCTGCAGCCACAGTCCTCTGCACACTCTGCCGCTTTACTGAATGAGAAACAATAAGCCTCAGTTATATTTGTATGAGTGAATGCACACCAACAGACTGATTCTGTCTGCAGTCTCAACAGGTTTCACGCACTGCCTCTGTTATATCACTGTTGATCTCGCTCAAATTGTTTTCTCCTGATAAGCACCACTCCTATCAGACGAGCTGGTTTTTATATGTGCAGCCCAACCTGCACTTCAGGAATAATGATCGAAACATGCTTCGGTAAAGAGGGGAAGGGAAAGACTCAGACAGAGGAATGTTGGATGAACAGGATGATGTTATTGAGTCTCGCCAGTGTTGTGTTTGGCGATTTTTACTTTATTTTTACACTCATTTCTTACCAATGGGGAGGACAAACTTAATATTCACAACAAAATTCAATACGAAACTTCAGTGGTGCTCTTGGCACATGCCTTGCCCTAGAATGAAAACAAATAGGATTTATTAGAACAAGACATATGAGGATTTATGTGGTAATTTAGGCCAAAGTGACAATATTTTCATCACCAGCGGATTGATTTAATTTTCCACTTTAGACAGACTTGCCTAAATATAAGACAAATGTACAGGATTTTCCCCCCATGGCTGTTTGAGAAATTGCACACAGAAAGTCGCACTTCAAAAGGACACAGTATTGGAAACACAGCTCGGTGAAGTGGGCCGGGAACGCAGCTGAACCCTTGAAATCAAATAAATATGGGGCTTTAAACTGCCAAGCGCACGAAGCCTTGATCCTGAAGCCTTTCTTCCCAACAGAGGAGCCTGAAACCTGCTTCAGCCGAGAGTCGGGCCTACCTGTTACCAAGCTCGTGCCTTGAAGCTCGAGTGTCTTTGTGTATGTGTGTTGTTGTGTTTACCAAGGCACGTAGCGTGATCCTACACTGTACCACCCACAAACTGCCTCGTCATCTCATTCCAGCTCTCTTGCTGGTCATGGAAAAATTGCTTTTGGCACTTTGTTTTGATACTTTGTTGTATAATATAATTATCTTATACATGAATATTGATTTCCTTCTGTGATACCATATCTACAATCTTCAGACAAGCTTTATTTTATATATATTTTCCCACAGCTTTTTTTGTGTGGAAGCAGAAAAAATCTATATACGTTTATGAAGTAAAGGGAAAATTAAATCGATGGCACTTCACACATCAGTTTAATGAAGGAGGCTCCCGTTAATACTGTGGTCTAGTTAATTAAATTGATCATAAAATAAAATGCCATCATAATCTGTTAGACTCAGAAGATATCAGTAATTGATTGATCACATCTTTGCTTTGTGGTAATTAATCAAAGCAGCCCATCATAACCGTGTGTTTCCAGTTGCAGCAATAACTTTCATGACTTCCCACCTTTGCTGAAAAAGAAAACCGCTGCATTTATAAAATATATATTTTAAAAGCATTAAAATTATAACTATGAAAACATTGATCAGATAGATAGTAGAAGGAGTGATAGACATAAAGTCTTCCTTTTACATTGTGGTATTAAATACTAACATAAGGTAGCAAAGTTCTGGAAACGCCACATGCGTTTTCATCTTGATTTTATAATGTTACATAATTTATATGGAGAAAACCTGACAACCGTTGAATGTACTGGGAGGTCTGAGGGTAATATATTCTGCCCAAGCATTTCCACTTCATTTCCACTTCCAGCATGCGGTGAGAAACGCCTCTCGTGGAACCTGTTGTACTAGCTCATGCAGTTCTTCTCATGATTTGACGGACACATCTCCTCTGCAGCATGCGTTTAGAATAGCCAAACCAAATACAGGTCCACTGACAGCGAAAGCAATTTCAAAATAATATGAACAATATAGTTCCTTCAAAAGGTCAAATAGTTTTGTACTGAGTGTTTATGATGGAGGGAATGAGGTGAACGTGTGGGGCGTGATTTCATTACATTATGACGCCATGAGACTGACATCTGGCCACCTCACGTTAAACTGAGATATGAAGATGTAAAGTAAACATGGTGTTCTAGCAACATGTAGGCAAATACAACAATAACCAGTGCCAAATTGTCAATCTTGACATCGTTGGGACACCCTGTTCGTGGACACACGTACAGTACAGGGTAAACACAGTGCTGCCTGCGTACACCAGCACACTTCATGTCAAAATAACGATTAGATAGATGGAGAAGGGTGTGGGACTCCTATACCTTTTTATACATAGTCCAACAATTAAAAGTTCAACAACAATGATCCAAGGCAACCATTGTTTTTTAAATGACTTGTCCATCTAAAAATCAGACTGCTGACCTCAATCCAACTGTGTTTTATATAATGTGTCCCTTGTGATAACTGCCAAGGATGAAAGCTTATAATCATATTATTTACTTATTCTCTTATGTAGACAAGCCTATATATTTCTGAAAGCAAGCTATCAAAAAAGTCTGTACCCAAACTCAGGTATTGTATTGATAATAGTATTCAAAAGTTTCAAACAACGAATGAAGATTTCTAGCTAGTAGATGTTTGTTGCTCTGTTGACTTGTACACCACATATTAAATCTTTATTTATTTGACAAGAGTTCATGTTGGCTTGTCCAACTACCTAATGTCTTTCAAAATTGCGGTATAATGTATAATAAGAGCTTGAGTTGTTACAATTTCTATCTGATGTGGATGTAAACACCCCTGAAACTAAAGTTAAATGTCAGCAGTTTAACCACAGTCACTGTTTCATTTCAAATCCAACACGCTGCACTACAGTGTCAACACAGCAGATACTGTGCGGCTGTCCTGTAGACAACATTTCAGTGACTCTTTATCTATTGAGTTTGTGAAATGGTGAAATCTTGTTGGATATTCTAACACTGTAAGTTTGTGTCAGACCTGTCCAGCAACAAACAGACGAGATCAGCATCACGTCTTGGCCTTTCCGCCTTCCTCCAATGATGATGCCGGCATGGATCATCAGAGGTTCGCCGTGTCTATTGGGTGACTCATTAAGCTTTGCTATGTTTTTTTCTGGTGGTGTTGTAATGACGTCCCTGATCTGTGGGTGTTCACCCCTCCCCTTGATAATCAGGTCATCGGTGGTTATCGCCCCAGAATATGTCCTTGACATTGTTGGCAACCCATTTCCAAACAAACTGTCGGGTTTAGGCATACAGACAGGGTTGTAGACACACAGACAGCCTGATAATAAATAATACATCTTGTTTTTCTTTTTTTTAAAGTGATACAGGTTCAATATTGCAGCTCAGAATATCTATTGCCAGTGTTATATAGCTCTCTGTTACACAAGCGTGCTCTCGGCTCTCACGCTGATGGCTTCTGACTGCAATAAATTAATTTAAGATGCATGTCATGATGAGAACAAAAGGTCAAGGCACAGAGCAGGAACTAGACACTTGTGTTTACTCTGATCTCTGACCTTCACACATTGGCCCAATCAGAGCCCTCGTTTTGCAATTATCATGTTGATTATTAGTTTTGATGATGTGATAACTCATAAATATTCAAAGACAACATAACTTCCAGCCTTTTTAAGGTGCTGTATTTGAACCGCTTTACAAAGTATCAACACATCTGCTCTGGCACTCTGGTACCTTCTCAGTAATTGAGAATAGGTGACACAAACATGAGCATCTCCTCAGATCTGCCATGTATCGGAAGAAAACAACTTGGTACAAGACTTTCAGTGCAGTGCAGACGGAGCATGTAATTTCCTCCCTGTTTGTTTCCTCAGGGGTCTGTCCACCCTCCTCTTTAATTCAGCATTTTTCCACGCTTTATAAACTGTCCGCTGCGCTGATCACAGCGTCGGGAGATTCCAGACCCCAGGGGGGACATGCTTGGATTTTATGCAGTTTTTATTTATTCTCTGAATACTGTCTGTGCAGTTTTTCTAATTCCCCCCCCTCTGATAGCAAAATGTTGCATAATTGATGCTGCTAGTTTTTTTGTTTTTTTTAATACCTGTTGCTGTCTGGCAATGAAACTGTGTAGTAGAGGCGTTTCAGTCATTCCTTCGTGTTGAGAGAAAGAGAAGCCGAGTGGTCATTTTTAGCATGGCGGTGTCTTGTAGCCCGCTCTGTGAGTTTTAACCTCAGCCTGTGGTGCTGACGGTCTCCTAAAAGATTTATAGCCAAGGAAACTTCTCAGTTCAGCGTGACAGATTGGATTTTCACCACGAGAGGCCGTATGTCATGAATCCACCAGTTCCTTATTTGTATTTTTGTCTGGTCTCTTTCTTTCTGTATTCCATCTTTCTTCTGGTGTTTGGCCTGTGGATGTGTATGGTTTATTGTCCTTTTTCCATTTGTTCTCTCCTTCTCCGATTATAATAAAAATCCTGCCGTCCTCAGCTATCTCCACACGTGGCCCATTAGTAAGTCAGTCCTCAAGGCTGCATGCATTCATAGTCATTTCATTTCGTTCAAAGATTTCAAGCTTTAAGCTCATGAGTAAACATGAGGTATAGCTCTGTGTGTGGCCTGCGTGCCCTCTCCTCTCTCTTTTTCCTCCTTTCTCCCTTCTGTTTCACGGTTGGTCCAGTAGCCAAATGTGGAGCTGTCCAGGCCAGGATGAATGGGCTGGTGTCACCAGCTCTATCTGTCCACAGGGCTGGATTTATCTTCCTCGCGTCCGTTTGAAAGGTCACGCAATAAAGTGCAAACAGTCGTTGGGCCACCATTATCTAGAAGACAGAGAGAAAGTGTTGCACGTCCCCCTGGGAATTCTTTTGAGACGTTACTGAATGTAAACAGTGTGCTTCTGGAGCGCAACCACTTCATGAGTTCCATAATGGATAAAATGCACGACAGATCTATAATGTTTCACTTTCAAGTCGAACTAGACATGACGTTTACATCCGAATACACCTGCTGTATCACAAAGTGGAGCTGCAGATTGCATCGGTGCAATCTGCAGGATATTTTGTACCTTTTGTATATTATTGTTGCTCAAAATAACTAATAGTTGTATAATTTTTGAATGTTTTTTTTAAATTGAGGCTGTAAGGTAACACCTTGTTGTCAGGTATTAATTTAGAAATGGTTTCATTTTGGTAACCTAAAAATAGGTCATTTGGGAGTGGCTTGGTCAGAGCGATGTAGCCTGGGGGTAAAGGCTGCCTGAAAAGAAGTCCTGACCTCTTAAGATACAGGAAAGGTTTTGTGGAGATTGGGGCATGATATGTGTTCGACTTGGGCTCTTAGAAATGGTTCAGAATCTGATTATTTTCAGATTTTATGCATTAAATTGAGGAAATTCCGTCTCCTAAACAGAAATGATCAAATACTTCCCTGGCCCTGAAACATTAGCCTGCATCCTCTGCTTGTAGCCCCTTTTGGTACACTTCCATTTGAGGCTTTCATTGTTTGATGGTCCATTGCGAAGAAGATTAATAAGTAAATTATACCCTTTTGCTGGTTACTTTTTCTGCAGAAAACATGCTCCATCCGTTCTTGTGTCTCCACTAAGGGACTTGCACTGTAAGAAATAAACAACCTCAGAATTGAATGAATCAGTTTCTACAGCTTAACGGAGAGCAACCATCTGATATAGCCAGAGTGACAAGTGCAATGTAATTTCTTATTTGTAGTTCTCTTTTCTTTACAGTTTCTTGGTTCTTGGCAGGAAACAGTATTTACACACTGCATGCTTTTGTACAGTTTTTCATTTCCAAGCTTGTGTACTTGTCATGTCTTGTGCTCATGGTTGGCGAGTGCTGTAGAAGTGAACCGGGTTTGGAGCTGATTCGAAGTCGCTGTAACCTTTCCCAGCCCATGCTGTCAGCTGCTGGTGGGGAGTCCAGACTGTGCTTAGCATGACTCATGGTCTGGTTTGGTGTCTGCCAGTGGACAAACACAATGGCCTCTGCACACTGCCTCTCTCCTGCTGGAAAGCAAAACATGCTTCAGCGGTTTCCGAAACTGTATATTGTGTCTCTGCTAGCAGGCAAGGTGAACGACGCACCCCCAACTTAAAAACACTCACAGATAGCCACCATGAACCCCTGTTTCTCCAGATATACTAAATATGCTGGCATAGAATCAAATAAAAGACCCATCTGGAAACCATTAGTAATTTTTGTTTTTTTGTGTTGTGGTTCCTTTTGCACATTTTCATATAATTAAATGGGTACATTTAATAATAAGCCACCCTATAAGCAGTTACCAATTCCACCAATTCAAAGAAAATACACGAGTTCACAGTGCACAGTACTGCAAACCAAAAGTGCAGAAAGGCCAGTGCAGTTAGTATTACTACTGATGAAGAACTAGAATGTCAGTGAAAACGTTTTCTGTAGTAGATCTTTTTAAACGGGAAGCGTTAACACGAGGCGGGGCAGTGCTTCTGAAGTCCATCTCCTCTGGGACACTCATGAAATTAGCAGGATTATTGTGGCGGCACAGCCTAAAGAAACAGCCAATCACATGCCGGCTGTCAGGCTCGTCCTCATGTGCTCCAGACTTTCTGTTCTCACCAGGAAAAGGGGGACACTTGTTGGCGTTGCAGCGACTCTGCTGAGTAACATGCGAGGGGTCGCCTTCGATGTCACGTGGCGTTTAGTTTCCCAGCCATCTTTATCGCTAGTGCACCCTCCAACTCACTCAGGGTTAATGGGAGGCCTGTCGTCGTTGAGAAAGTGTCCTGCCCTCCACTTTGATGCCTTTCTTCCCTCGCGAAGAGTCCGTAAGTGGGGATTCAGTATGTCCTTGCACGCAGGAGGGAGGAGGATGATCCTGTGAGCGAGGTTACGCAGCAGTATGGCTCCCTGTTGTGTATCTATGATGCTGCCATAAAAGTTGGAGTAAATCACGACTCGGTGGAGAATGGTTTATCATGGCGATTGATTTCTCTCAAACTCTGTTACATAATGTGCTGTTACGCAATGTGAATCCTTGCACAGGAGCCATGTTGATACACTTCTGCCGGTCTTTCATCCGAAGGATGATTTGAGAGTGATTCACGAGTCCACTAGCTGTGTTATTGAAGTCTAGATTATTTCAGGGACGTTGATGGACATGTCTCTGTTGGTTCAGACCTTCTGGAGCGAGGTGCTTTCAATTAATCAGGCTGTGTTTTCCAGCCAGCTTCCTCATTTGCATGCAAAGCTCTACCCCTCTCTCTTTCGCTCTCTCTATCTTCAAGCTTAGAACTGCCCTTCTTTCCCCAAGTGACGCTTCAAAGAACAGATAAAGAGCTTTAGTCTTGAAAAATGAAGAGGGTGCAACCAGCTGTCTGTGGTTATATATTGTGTTGCAGGCGCTGTAACCGAATATCTCTGTTGTGCAACTAAGGAGGCATTTTCAGACCAAAGGGTGAAAGTTTGTTTGCAGGTTAGGGAGGTATAGTGATGCAGGAACTTCATAACCTCATAACTAAGGGGTCAGCATAGATAAAGGGACATATATTTCTTTCAAATCTGTTTTTGCAAGCAGGTTTAGGCTCAACGAGCTTGGGTTTGGCCACAGGACATGCCTGAATGCACATTCTTTTGCTTTGCACTCTTTGTCTTCATCCCTTTCTCTTCCTCCCTGCATACCCCCAACCCCCCACCCCCCCATGCCCTGATGAGCGTTTGGGCTTCTTCCAAGGATATCCATTATCGAAATACTGAACTAATTCCCCCACTCAATCTCTTGCTCTCCCTCCTTTCTCTGTCTCTCTCTCCTCCTCTCACATACCCTCCAAATCCAACCCTTTTTTTACTCTGCTGAGCAAGATAAGCCCACAGCAGGGCGCAGGGTCGCAGAACACTGTGGATTGAAGACAGCCATTTCTGTCCAGTGGTGGAGAAAAGCAGTTAATTTGTCCAGGCCCAAAGTATAATTTTCCCAGAATCCCACGAGGAGAGCTAACTTCCTCATGAATAACAAACAGAGCCGTGATCAGGGGCGGGAGTTCACACTGACTCTCCCATCTCCACTTCCTCACCTTAGATCTTCAGGCTGCTTCTGAAAGCCCCAGAGTTTATTGCATATTTCTGGGGTGATCCTCTCTGCGGGCTAGACTTAAGAACAGGGAGCAGCGGGATGAGCGTGGAGTAAATCTACCTGCTACAACAGAGCAACAAACACAACGGAGATGGAGGCTTTGTTACGTGCTTTTCACCGAGGGAAGTTGACAAGCCGATGTGGCATGCCACAAGCCTTTATTTTTAAAAGTATTATTCCCCTCCTGCTGTCATCACACACCTATATGTTCCAAGGCAGTGATGCTGGCTGATATCTGAAGTCCTCCTCAGTCATATTTATTATTCATGCCCTCTTTGTGTTGCCTTAAAGGAGGCTCCAGAGCTCTAATAGCTCTCGGCAAACCAAGTGGCTTTTCTAATCTGACATCCTCACAGCTTTTTGAAGAAAAGGGAGGGGGGGGGGGGGACTGGCAAATAACCAGAGACATGTGGGCACTCAGAGGGGGGACAGGCAGCAATAACTATCCACATCCCCTCTCTTATTTGTATGTAAATATGGGGATGCAGTGATGCATTGAACCAGGCCTTTAGAGAGAGCTACAAGGGAATGGAGAAGGGAATTGTTTTTGCCTCTCTGAGCTCGTGTACTGACTGTGCTGTTGCACCGGGTGGGGTGGAGTGGTGAGGAATGCACTAATCATGCAACTGTGCTGCCCTGCCCTTGCCAGCCACCCTGCCTTTTGTCTGCACTTGGAAACGAAAGCACAGATTTCTGTCTTTTGGTTCAAGACACAAAGATAGAAAGCGGCTGAAGGACTGAGAAATGTTTATAGTCTTGGTCTTCCAGGAAGCCCCCCAACTTCCCAAACCTGTCTTCTACTCTCACTATGATGGGAATGTTGTGACACAACCAGAAATCCAGGCCGAACTTTACCACAGAGAACAATAGGTCGTATTCAGTGTCTCTCTCTCTCTCTCTCTCTCTCTCTCTCTCTGTCTCTGTGTCTCTGTCTCTGTCTCTGTCTCTCTCTCTCTCTCTGTCTCTGTCTCTCTCTCTCTCTGTCTCTCTCTGTCTCTGTCTCTGTCTCTGTCTCTCTCTCTCTCTCTGTCTCTCTCTCTCTCTGTCTCTGTCTCTGTCTCTGTCTCTCTCTGTCTCTCACAACCCTCCCGACTCCTCACCTGACTTTGTCGAACATCTTCAGATATCAGCACCAGTCACCATGAATCGTGACGTGTAGTTTACCTCTTGCAGTATGCAAACAGAAGCAGATTGTGCTGTAGGTCTGTGGTGTTTACTTTTAAAAAAAAAAGTTTATGAGACAAACTCCACAGTTAAATGCAGCCAAAAACTGTCTGCACAGGAGCTGCGTGCTTTGCATAGCAGATAGATTTATTCTGAGAAATAAAACTTATTGTTTCCTACCATAATGCTGTGCTCTACTTTCCTGCAGTAAAACTGTATTGCAGCCCTGTGTGTTCTGATGTAACGTTGTAACCAGTCACATTTTTACTAAAATAAATCTTGGACTGCATATGGTTTGATGGTTTGGCCTGAAGCGCAGTACATTTTTCATTAGGCTTATGTTATTTTCCTCCAGTGTATTTTTCAGATTATTTTCCATTTGGAAATGAATGATTGGCAGCAGGAAGCAGACAGCAGAGCTCTGAGGCACTGTGTCTGAATATCTTGCTCAGGGAGAAATCCTCAAACTGACTTATTGCTTTTTTGCAATTAATTATTTCTAGTCAAGTATAAGTTTCAATTTTTTTTCACAATGAATTTTACATAATAATTCTTATCATTTTAATAATTAGTATTATGAAAAATGCGTATGTGTTTGCCTCCCTTTCTAATTTTCAGAGTTTTTTGAGTTGTGTTGCACGTAGCAGGTTCCATAATGTGAATTCAAAGCACAAGATTTGGGAACTTCTGCTCCCAGATTGATTGACTGGTGACAATGAGATTAACACAAGAGAACACAAGAGTCTAATTGGACAATAAGAAACAGTGAGTTTCTTTCTCCTGATTGCGACTGATTGGGCTGTTTGTTTCCACTTTTCTACCAACTTAACTTTCTTTTCCCAGACAGTGTGACGTGCTGCTCTGATTAGTTTCTCCGAAGTGAATGTGAATGTGCGATCGATCAATGAGTTGCTGAGCTGATTCCTGAGGCGTTTCATCTCGTTTTTAATGTAGGTTAGATGACGGTTTAAACAATCGCCTCACTCATTAAATACCTGGCCTCTGCTGTGTGATCTCGCGCCACTGCTCGTTTTCCCAGAAGTTTAATAAGCCTAATATTATTTTTTTTAAAGTTTATTAACTTCTTCTGACATGGGCAGAGGAGCTTTTTATTTCCGGTGCCGCAGGGTGCCTCCACTAATAAAAACGCTGCAGGAAACTGCATTATATATGTGACTAGCTGTAATTTATTTCTGATTAAATTGTTTCTAAAAAAAAGTTTCTTTTATATTGTTTCTGAACTTGGCTAACACTGCAACTAAAACTCTGAGGGTTTGATGTGTAGAATGGCAACTCCCACTCTCTTTAGCCAAGATTCATAATTGAAGTGCTTCCATAACAGCTATTCTAAGCAAGCCAACAACTCAGTGATTCATATTGGTCAAACAACCAATTATTGCTGTCATCAAAGTGCCACTTCTTCAATGTCTTTCTCTTAGCTTCCCCCTTTCATGGCTCATAAGCACCAGACAACCCTCGCCTCTGAAAAGCCATTCGACTGGATGAGGAGACGTCAGGGTTGGAGAAAACACCAGTCAAAACACAAAAGATCCCGGGTTGTCAAAGCAAACTGAGCCGCTCTCATGCCGATCAAAGCTCTGGCAGTCACACGCTGCACCGGGTCCAGTTCCCTGTCGCCCTCTCAACAGATTGTATTAGATTACAGTCGGACAGTGTCAGGTAACTGAGGATCACTTGTGATTTGGTCTTGATTGATGCCTTGAGGTGATTAAAAGTTCTTATGGACTTCACCAATACAATTTTCTAAAACATTAGGCCAAACCTTTGTTGTAAAACTGCATTAATCACCTGTATCTTGAGTATTTTAATGCAAAAATGTAAAGATTCGAATAATCCAGAATAGGTACAGTAAGTCACCAGTGTTAAACTTCCTGCGCTGTGTTTGAGGGGGTGTTGGTTTGATGCGGTGCAGCTTGTCCCGACAGGATGTGGATACGTCGTTGCATGCACGTGCGTAACTGAAAATACACATCTAAACTATCTAATAATAGACCTGCTATTACATGAGACTAGCGCTGTAAAAGTATCAATAACTTCTGTTAATAATTAATATTGTAAATATTGTTTTAAAGTGCATTCACTCTGCCTGCATCTCACTATCGCTTTCAAATTGCTTATCACTGGATTTAACCAGCACCTTCATTTCAAGCTCCAAGTCAAAGCATTTATTTTAATTTAGGGTTAATGTTGAGTTAAGTGGTTGTTGGTGCACATCAACAAACAACAACATGATAATCATGGTGTCAAACTGCCACCTGAACAAATTGGGAGGACAAGTTTCACTATTTTATTTTACGTTCTCTAGAAAGTAGCCCCATTAAAGACAGACTGTTGTTGACTGAATTCCATTTTCAATACTGAACACATGCATTGTATTGTGAGGGTGACTTGTTTAAGTACTTGATTTGTTTTACACAGCAGTTGTTCAAAACAAAGTGCTTAAACACAAAAAACTAACTTAATACAGAAATAACACACAGTGTCAACACCACGTATATCAAAATCTGGGCAAGTAAACCACTAAGTGAGAAGATATGCTTCATGGTGAACTTTTACAGACAGCTAGTTTCATGCAATACAGGTATCAATAGGTTAGACTCATCTTTTCACTACAATGAACAATGGTGCCTTTTAAAGCAGGCCAACAATTTCATAAATGCTTAAAGTTCTGGTGTAAATGCATCACAATGTTCTAACAATCTTTATTTAGTCATTTAGGCATTTAAGGAGTTACCCAGGGAATAGGCAGCTGGTGTAGAGCACTCCCAGAAGTGGACAGTGGAAGGTTAACAGATGTAACACTCATATGTTAGTACAAATGTTTGTCTTTCCTCTTCCCTGCAGAGTTTGCCTTTACAGTAACAGGACCAATTTAAATACATGAAGCCGGTCACAGAGAATAATTTATGTAATGCGGAATGCAAACACATAAAATGCAGGGAAGCACAGTACAAGACACTCAATAGCATGTTGGTGAAACAAAACCCAATGTAGTTTATCAAATCTTTCCTAGTTTAGTGAACACCACAAATGTAAAACCCTCAATAACACAAGGAAGGCTTTAAAAACAACCTCATGAGACAAAGAATGGGAAAAACATTGGGCAGGCCAAGTCCAAGTGGGATCTCCCTGCTGGGTTTGGCTGACCCGCAGCAGGCCCTGCATTAAAGCAGTTCAAAGGACTGTAGACTTGATACAAAGAGAAACATTTAACCTTTAGTATTATCATCTAAAAGTACATTGAAGTCAATTAAAGTCATTTATTAATCATGACACTTTTTGAGTTACGGGCTAAATGTTTGAATTGTAAAAGATTTGTGACATCAAAGCCTTTAAGAAGCCTGCGATAAAAGGTGAATATTAATTACAAAGCATGTTAACTACCTATTGCTGCACGTTCATCCACTCACAGCACAGTAAGTGACGTCAGCGTGATTCTGGGAAAGTCCTCTTAGTGTTTACTAAGAGCAGCTTGTGAACACACATTATTAGACTGCTTTATCTGGAACTTGTGTAACCAGTTCATTTGCGGTGTTCATTAGAAACTACTTAATTTGAAATTACTGTAATTTGTGTAACTGCAGCAAGAGATTAATTTGCTTGTTTGTGTCTCAAGCATGCTGGGATATGTCGTCTACTTAAACCAAAACTCAAGGGTCGTTTCACTTTCTACGGTCCAGATTCCATTTTGTCTGCAGGGAAATCCATTTAACCAGTGTTTATGGTTGAAAGTGCAGCGTCGATTGCTCCAGAGAGTTTGCCTTGAGGAGCGCAGATGGTAGCTTGTAGTTTGTCCTGTGTGCTTTTGCCCTTGAGGGAAGAGGAAGGAGGGCATGTGCAAAGTCACCCTGCATGGAAAAACAAGACCCCTGCCCCAAAAAGATAAGGAGCGCGCGAAGGCTTTCAAACAGTAAGAGGCAAACCATTGTTACCTCCACTGGAAATGACATAACATAATCACAGGCTGCAGCCACACATGCACACACACACACACACACACACACACACACACACACACACACACACACACTGTAGGCTACCCCATGCAGCTTCTTCTGCCTTTATCAAATCCCCCCACTCACTGTTGAAGAGCTTCCAGTAATGCTGCATCAAGGGTTTATTTTGGGCCGGAAGCTTTTGCTGTGTCCCAGTTCCAGACACCAAAATACAAATTCTAGGCAGGTTTTGAGTCGACAGAATTGAATTTACTCACAGATGTCGGTGTGAATACTGAAGTCGCGAATTAGGAAGAGCAACTGCTGGACACAATAAAATCAAATTGTGGGCAAGTGATGAGACAACTCCAGGAAGATATCGGAGAGCAAAAACTAAAGTACAAAGTCTTCTAAACATTTAACCTTCTGCCTTTTACACCTGAGTGGCAGTAGCTTTCCAAAGTTACCATTAAATGACGTCTGCGCACATGTTGCAACCTAAAGAATGTGCAAACCTATAAGAAAAATATGGAGCCACCAAGCTCTGGTAGGACCTGGACCACAAAACCACCTCTGCACCACAGAGATCTGGAAGAAGCACTGCCTCAGGGGCACTTTTTCAGCCCTTTTATCTTCCCTAACTAACAACAGAGAATCAAATACAGTGAGCAGACAACAAGAGAAGAAGATGAGCGAATATGTTTGTTTTATTTTTATATCTGGAGTTGGTTAAATGCCATTCTTGGCAAAACATCCTTTGTTTGTCCTCAGCCGGAGGGTATGGCATGCAGAACAAGCCCACCAGTGCACAAGAAAAGTAACTCACTTTCATCTTTGCAGTATCTTTGTTGTCTGGCGTTTCGATATATGTCTGCTGAAGTAAGATAAGACTGTACCTGCCAGTTAAATGAGTCTGGTGTCTATTGCGAGGCCTCAGATAATATCTCTTCACTTATTGAACACTGGTTCTGTTCAGGGACCGGCGGCCTGTCTTGTCATATTAATCTCATGCCATGCGTTCTTCTCACTGCAAAATAGGACAGCAGAGTATCTTCTAGGTTTGGACTGGAAGCACTACTTTATTATGTTACTCTACATACATGAACATGAAGTCTGGTTTGACCTGAGTGGTCAGTGGCCACACAAGGTAAATCCTTCCACCAGGTGTAATTTTCATGTTCGGCAGCTGCACAGGGGGGAACAAAATTGTTATTTTCCTAAGTGTCTGCTACTCATCTCTGCTGCCGAGAATGTGGTGTAACCTGCCAAAGCAAACCCACAGAAACCTGATGAGTGTCCCGCTGCCCTGGCTCTGGGGATCAACTCCACAGTTCATTGAAATTCTTCTGATATTGGAACCTGGCTCGCCGCTCACCG
Source organism: Nannoperca obscura (assembly GCA_036024295.1). Lineage (NCBI taxonomy): Eukaryota > Metazoa > Chordata > Actinopteri > Centrarchiformes > Percichthyidae > Nannoperca > Nannoperca obscura. The sequence goes on from JAVQJL010034678.1 coordinate 31,711, forward strand.
CTGGGCCTTTTTTGTAGACTGACTATCCTTTTCTCCAGAACTGGATGCTCGCACTCAGATGCACCATGGCTACTGCGGCTCTCATTCATTTTCCTATTGATACATACTGAAAAAACTGTAACAAGGTTTTTACAAAAATTTATAGGAATTACAAAGTCAGAGGAAAAGGACAGCGGTGGTGAAAGATTTAAGTTTACTGTGAATAAACAGTAATGTGTAGGAAAACTTAAACTTTAGATTCAGGTGGTACATTACCTGCACACTAGAAGTACTTGTTCCTTTTTTATATTATCACATTTTGTTTACTCTAAATATGATATAAACACATGATGAAACAAAGATGCTCATTTGTTTCTAGACAGTTTACACTTTGCACAACATGACTAATGATTCAACTTGATTGCACTCTCCTTCAACACCTCCATTACAGGCTTTATTGTCCTTTATTTTGCCATTTACATCCTACTCAGTTGTTGTTTTCTGAGATCATTAACATCTCATCTCATTTAATCACATCTGCTGAACTAGGTCAAGCTGTTGTGCCATTTTCCTGATTGCCACTGATCCACATGGCCACTGCCTCGAGGTCATGTTGACACGTCACTTTTACAACCGAGGTAAATTAATCAAGCCTTTGTGAACACTCTCACACAGTGAAGACAGACGTGCACAATGCAGGCATGCACAACACATATTTTTGGTCTTAAATGATACCAAATGGTTTGGGAATGTGTTTGTTGAGGTGACGCTCACAACATGAGTACGGCTATCAAACGTGGAAGCTGAAAGAAGAATCCCTATTTAACATCTTATTTCGCAACTCATGCCGTTCATGAACAGGGGACTCTGAGGTTCACCCCTCTTTTATTTTTGGGTGTATCCGTCACCCGCTTGCCTCTCACTCGTCTGAAATGGTCCCTCTCTCAACAGGAGTCATCATGAATAGACATGGAGAGGGGGAATGGTAATAGCACAGAGAATGGGCTGGCAGACGTGGGCTTTAAATAGAAGTATTCCCTGTGTTTTCCACTCATTGTTTTTCTTTCTAAGGCGTGTCAATCATAGCTACAGTAGTCCCAAAGGCCCCTCTCCTGCTGGGCCCTGCGGTAGGTAGATGGTTCTCAGTCTGCTGTTTGTTTGGACAAGGTACTCCTATGGGCTATAACTGGGCTCAACTGTGAATTCCACATTTGAGTTCAGCCACACAGGTTGTCATGCAATATGAAGCACTGATGGGGGGCTAAGGACCTGATATTAAGAGGCACTTAACATTTTTCATTCCACATTTCTCATGTGACTTAATATCAAGCAGATCTGGGGTTTTGGCTTGGATCTGATACACTTCTTGGATGTAATACTTGTATGTGGGTTCATGGCACATGTGCAAGGCAATTCTAAAGGCACATATTCTACCAGACATACACCTGCAGGCGATGAACAAAAAGGCCTAACGCAGTAACTTCTCATTTCATTGAGATCCCTGTGTTGGCACAGTATGTGTCATTACGCAGAAGCTTCCAGCAAAACAATTCAGGTTTGTCTGACAAAACCTGAATGCACCCTCATCCGGTAAAGCAATGCTTTGGCCAAACAAATGTGAGTAACTACGCAGAAATCTTTGTAACGTGATATGTGTATATTATTCTTTTCTATATAATGCTATTGTTAACCTCGCTGTTGTCGAGACAAAAGATTAAATGGTTGTTGACGTGTTGTTGGCGTCTTGTGACCTGTACCAACAGCAACAAGCAACCCCCCTTTTTGGTTTTTTTTTTTTAAAGCAGTACACTTTTCAGTCTGAACAGTGTGCATTTGTCTCTCCTGTGCAATTAAAAGAGCATGTTGTTAGATTTGGGTACTCAAACTTCTTTTTAAACTTGAACAAACCTTGAGAACATGGAAGGAGAACTTGGAATTGTTAGATGTGGTCGTAATCTCTCTTATTGTACCATTTTATTTGCAAATACCTCCAATAATCCAAGGAAGTGTCCTCATCCTGTGATAGATTGGGTTTTGACTAAACTGAGACTTCCCTCCCACAATAAAGGGCCTATAAACAAACAAAAGAGGGCACAACATGAATTAGAACAGATGGATTCTGGTTTTGGGACCTCAATATGGGTCTAGGGGTAGTGTTCAGATGGTATCAATTATAAAGAAGTAGTTTTTATAGTATGTCTCCTTATGTGTTGATAACTGCAAGATCTGTTTAAGGCATGTTTGTGACATTCTCTATTAAAAGTAGTATAGGCATGAAAACCAATTCTTTGACTACAAGGGAAAAGAAGGCAACACATGTCGTGGAAAATTCATAGTGAACCAGAGATAAGAAGACGATTTATTTCCTATAAAGCAGCCTATACCCCTTTTCTAAATTAGATTTTTTTACAGACAGTCCTTGCCTAGCGATACGCTTTGCCTAAACTAATTGACCTGCTCTGAAGCTGCACAGTATGCTGCTTGCCAGAGGTATTTGTTTTCTTTCTACAAGACGCTATCTCCTTAATTAGGCTGTGATTTAGGCTCAGAAATTCCTCTCCAAAAGTCCAGGCCCTTTTAAAAACGACAAAAAGGAAACAATCTCAGGAGGAAATCTTTGCTTTCCAAGCCATTCTTCACTAATAACTGCATCAAGGCTCCGAGCAAACTACAATGCCCAAACTCTCGGGCATCTTGAGTGGGCCGCAGTGTTTTTTGTGTGGTATTTGATTGCATGCTAAATTTGTCCGGCCTCTGTTTAGAAAGAAACAACATTCCCTTCTGGCTCAAGTATGTACCTCTGTAGGAATGTTTTACCGGCAGATTTGTTTTAAATTGGTCCAGGGCATTTCCTGCATCTGAACGTCTGCTTTAATACAAATACAAATAACTCAAAAGTAACACAATGATCAGTTTAATGGACGTAAGGACAAAAGTACAAACTTACAGGCAATAATCCTTGATCCAGCTGATCTTAGTGTCTAGTAAACCGCCTAATAAATTCGATTATCGGGGTTCATTTTGTTTAGATCCTGTGTGGCAAAATCACCAAAGGTTGCAGAGTCTGCAGAGGTAAATAGATTTTTCAGGTGATGTAACAGACTTTATAGCAGCATTACTGGAGGAAAGAAAGAAAGTACATTTAAAAAAGCAACAAAAGAAATCAAAAATAAGATAAGATACGATGACATGGGCGTGCTTGCACACGCCTACTGACCAGACAGCCTCACCTGTGTCTTCCGGGACAGTTTTTGATCTTTCTGCTGTGAGACTCCACGATGGCAGCGCCTGTGTTTGTCAGGAGATGTGACACAACCGCAAACCTTTTATTATTACATTAACAGGTGTGTTGTTCAGGTGCTTGTCGGAAAAACAGGACAGTTAAGCACTGCCATCAGGTGCCCTCGGGCTGCTACTGCTCTCCAGCTGCCCAGCAGTCACTCAACACACACACACACACACACACACACACACACACACAGAGTGAGGGCAAAGCTGACTCACCACTTCAACAGCTGTCTTCATAATCAGTCATTCAGCAGGTACAGGCTCTCAGTTATAGTCTTTTGTGCTGTGCAGAAGAGTCTCTATTATTCCACACAGGATACAGGCTGTTGTAGGCAACTTCAAAAAACAGTGTAACTTTTCGTTGTGATCCTGGATGTAAATACAGCAAACATGCAAGAGACCAGGTGACATTTGGTGACTCTGATCACTCAGAGTCACATCGCTATAAACACTCAATGTAGACAGAAGCTGAGTGAGTTCAAACCTTAGTGTCAAGAATATTAAAGTGAAAATGAGAGTTTTGACTGGCAACAATCACATCCATAAATTAAATATGGCCCAGTTTCCCTCCCTGGACAACTAGATGAGCGCAATGCTGTCATACTAATTTCCTCCGATCAGAATTGGTGGACCAGTTCAATGTGAAATGAAAAGACATAAACTAATAAATAACTGGATAACACACAAGACTATGAGTACTGGTACAGGCAAACCCAAATAAAAAAGTGAGAGGAATGTGATCAAATGTTGGCTAAGAAGTGATGAAAAATAAGGCACTAATGTGCAAATGAATGTCCTTTGTGTATAATGAAATCATCTTTATACAAACCCAATTGTGTCTGAGACCGGGAATAGAGCAAGCCCTTGAAAAAGTGTGTGCTTACATAAAATGTTGAGCCTGTCCTGATAAAAACGTTCTGAATACTGCAGTATGCGGTGTAATTACTCAGGACTATTATCGCTTCAGGTTTAAAACCAAAAGCTGATGCTTAGCAACCAGTTGTAAAACGTCCTTTTGAGCCCTGAACATGATTGTGGATTGTATTGTGGTGTATATAGGATGAGAAGATTATTTTGCCTACATGTTAAAACACGTTTGGTCACTTTCTACATTTTGAGTATCATCAAGCAGTCGGACAATGTGTGAAAGTCATTTGCGCTGTGGTTGCTGCTGCCACTTTCGTAGCTTCCTGGATGCTGTGGACCTGGCTTCCCTCCTGCCAGGCATGGCTGTGGTTCTTTTGATAGGTCTATGAAACCTGAATAGTCCCCGAGTTGCTGGAGCTCTGAATGAGCACGAGCCCTCGGCCAAGAAAAGCGTCAGCAGCCAAAACACACGATGGCCTAGCAGAAAGGCAGCAAGCACTGAATGGCACTTGGCTTCTCTGACCGCCTCGTTCTCATTAGATAAACCCAATCGGCAGAGAGATGGGACACATTTCTGCTCCTCAAGTGACAGAGCTCCACAATGGCCCAAGACGTCTCTTCTTTTTGTGAGGTGTTCATCGTGAGAAGGGTCTGCTGACACAATTACCCCTCTGTCTAAGGTTCCGGGCTTGTTTCTTCTCTGTCAAATGGACAGGTTCAGTCCATGCCAGGCTGCAAGCTCACCCGGGGCCAACACACTCAAGAGGCTTTGTGTGTAAAAAAGAAGAGTGGACTGGGATACCAGATGTTAAACAACCCATTCTGCATTGTGCTGTGGGCCAGGGCGAGGATCGGCTGTGCACGTGAGGAGATACCAGACATTCCAAAGAGGGAGTGTATGAAGAATTGGAGTCTGCCAGCCACAGCTTGGGGTCAAGGGTCACAGTGCAGCCTGCTGATAAAATGCCCACGAGATAAGCAGTTATTAACTCGGAAGACCAAGATGTCCTTGCTATCCATCTCTGTCTCTATAGTCAGGACAGGCACTCAAGTGAGTCCTCTCTGAGTGCTCATACAGAATTATAAACTGTGACTGAGGCTCACAGTTATCAGCTTTGATTAGATTTTCCAGATATGTAAATATTTTTAAAGGAGCAGGTCAGTGTCCATCGATTAATACCAGCTTTATTCGCCCATGTAACCAAAAGTTGTGATGTTTTCTGCTGCTGCTGCTGCAAAAAAGTATGTTTTGTTCTGCCATGAGTGCTGCAAGAAACATGTATAATAAAAGTGTTGGAACACCACCGCTGTACAGCAGCAACTTGGTAGGACTTGAGAGTCTATGCTTTGTGCAGCGCTGTGCAACAAAACATCGCGGTAGGAAGGAAGAAGTACGCATGCCAGTACCGGGGTGAAAACAAGATTAGGGGTTAGACAAAACACAGGACCACTTCCCCCTGTGGCCTCTGTATGGCTCACAGCAGGCCACCCTGTTATTACTGCTGGTTTGCAGGAACAGGATTCATTACCAGGACACATTGCCAGGATAAACGCTCTAGCAGCCATCACCACCAGCCTGCCCTTGCCGTCTCTATCTGCCTTGAGTTACAGCCGTCCAGGTCTGCGGTCGGTACCCTCAGATGGTAAAACTATCTTACCTCTCGCAGGACGGCCCAAAGCTCTTGTCCTAACTGAGGGAGAACGCAGTTATTACTCAATGTCGTGTATTAAGAGGACAAGTATCAGGATGGATGAACGTTTGTGTTACTCGGCAGATAAAAACCACATTCATTGAATTTCCCGTATAAATTCTGTTTTTATATGCACTAACCACTGTATTTATTTAAACCTCGTAAGCTATTTTTCTCCTAAATGTCCCTTTATCTAAGTATAAATATCACTTAAATTACCTGTTTTGCAAGTTTTGGCTAACAAATGATGTGTCCTTTCCATTTTTAGTGACACATTTTCAATATTCCAGGCAACCATTGATTTGCATTCATTAGTTACTGTATGAAATTCATTTGGCAGACTGAGCTTGAATTGTATTATCCTTCACAATGAACATCAAGCCTTTTTTTCATTTTTGGCAGTGGCAGTTAGATTATTGTTGAATGGTAATGCAGTTTTATGTGCAACTATCGGGTAATAGATTCTGAAATTGTTTTCTAAAAGACAGCACAATATATTGCACGCTTGTTAGCATTAATGTGAAGTGTACTTAATGTGCTAGACATGCAAAAGCCCTGGTATGGTCGTTTTTATACACAACTGCCTGACACATCTTTGGCATTTTTGGACATGACAAGAAAATCAAGCCACCGTTGTCCGGGTTGAGTTTAAGAGGTGAAGAAAAGAAAATTGCAGTCATTCGATAGATGTGTCTAAGAAAGCTGCACCGCCACCTCTGTAATAGTAACATGGACCAATCAATGTCAGGTTGTGTACAGGATTTTTTCCGGTCAAACAGTATAGGGAAGACAAGCAGATGACCTGCTAATGGGGGCTGTAACTACCAGCTGCTTCTCCTCCATTGAGAAACAAGGCAGTTTATGTTTATGAGGAGGAGGCTTGAACAAATACACAAAAAGATAAAGACTTTCAGCTCAACAGGACAATGTTTATACCTGGAGGAAACAAAAACAGGCATTGGTCAGGTTTTATGAACCAAAAGGAAATGTGTTTGACTTGCATGCACTCAACCGCTGGTGAATTTACCTTATTTAGACCTGTATTTTGCACGTTTTTACCTCAGTTCGGTGTCATGGATGCATAACAAAGATATGTTTACATGTAGCACTTGTTAAGGTTTTAAAACCACAAATTCTGCAGAACTGCATTTGAAGTCATTTGAAACGCACAACAGATTTGGCATTTTCTCTGCAGTCATGTGAAACCAATCTGTTATGCATGAATTCCACCACTAGCTAAATATTTATCATGGATCAAAGGCCAAACTGTGTCATTTCACAATTTTCCATAATCTTGAGTAATTCAATGGCATTAAACAAATTCAGTTAATCCATTAGCAATGTTTTACAGGTTTACACTGCCAGTCATGTAACCCTGGAGTTTTTCTGTTTGACTCATTAAGTGTTGCTTACCTTCAACTCTTAATTTCACCTGCCTCTTGATTTTAATATCTCCAATAAGCGCGGTAGAGTTCAGCTGGATCTTGGTTTGAATTGATAATGATTGTTTTGCACCCGAGGTTGACAGGCAAAGTACTGCTGTTTTTTAGACTGATATGGTGACTCATCTGGTTTATATTCAGCTGGGTGCAGTGCCAGTGGTGCTGATAGAAGCTTGGTAAACTACCGTTACTCTTAAAGCCTTTCAGTCTGTCCATGCAGTGGGGTCACAGTCTCAAGACTATTATAGTCTGTCGGGGCTCATAGGCACAGTGTGGGGCTGCAGTGATTCTGTTGAAAACAGGGGAGAGGGTTATTTAAGGTCCACCACTGGCCTCTTCTACACTTCTCTTAGTTGTAATCCATGTGTAAGAGCTTTCTTAGCCATACAGTGAGCTGCCCGACAGTTACTGATCTCTCCTCTCTTCGCATGTAGCCGTCACAGTTAAATCCATTTGTCACCTCGGGCTGCTTGTGTTTTCTCCTACAAGTTTTCTGATCCTTGTTGATAAGACACAATATTAAGGAAGTACCGGTAATCTCCTTTTCACCCTCTGCTCACTGCGATTGTTGCTCTCTGTCACAGAAAGAATATAAGTTCATAAGTTCATGTGTATGTCTGAAGCATCACAAAGTAAAGGAAAATATGTCAACGTCATTACTGCGGGGAATATCATTTAAATATGACCTGATTGTGTACGATACATCTGTCAAATGTTGCTGTGGTGATGTCCAACTATAAACACATCTATGGCTGGATGTGGTTAACCCCCTGCGTCAAGTCTAAACCCAGTTTATACCTGACTGATACTGGACTTTCAGGCCAATAACATTATCAGTACTCGGACTCTGCAACACTATGCTGCGAGGAAACCCTGATATTTTATACTTGAATTGATAACAAGCCAATTGCACATACAAATGCTGCCATTAAAACATGTCTTGCCTCTTTGCAACTTCTTTTTGCCTTAACTGCCCCGACAACATGCCCACATGTGCGATGGCCTGACATTGGCCTGCTGATGCATCGGGCAGCTCTAGTTTCAGACTTGTTGCCAGGCCCGACATCTCTGAGCAGAGGGCCGTGTGGTTTTCTGTAGAGGTCTGTGGTGTTGGAGTGTAAAGTCCCATTTATACAGTGAACCCCCCCCCCCCCCCCCCCACCTCCTCCTTGAAGCAGCAAACACTCCTCTGTACTCTCAACCCTGCACACACAAAGACAGCCAGACTCTTTACAAGCCCGGGCGAAAACTGCTGCTCCGTTCCAACCTACTGTGGAGATTATAGACCAGAGAACAAGTTTGGCAAACTTAAAGTGCGCCATGGGCTGTTTCCCACAGATGTATTAAAGCTCTCTGCCGAGCCCTGCTGAGTCCGACTGGTCTGCCCCAAGGCCTCAGCTCCGTCTGACAATCCAGAGAAATGCTGATGCTGCTATCTCTGGGTCAACAATCACAGGGACCCCTGTTGTTTGTTTGTCAAAAAGCTCTCTCTCTTTTTTTTTTTACTGCACCCCCCGTGTAAAGCAAACTCATTTTGAGGTCTGGCAGAGTTCTGATTAAAATATTATAATCTGGCTTGGAGTGAAAATGAGGGTCAAGCAGACTTCAAGTTCAAAGCCAAAAAGTGTAAGTCTTTCACTTGATAAACACACGGTTTTAAAGAAAGCAACCCGGGGCTTTGAGGCCAATACAAGCTTTGATTCTTGAGAATGTCTTGCACGCTGTTTGACTCGACTCTGTCCCCAAAAACACTCTCATAAAAACAACCCTGTTGTGCAATTTTGGGACTTGGATCAAATGGAAAGGCATCAGATTTTGGATTGTGTAAATGAAAGCAGACAGGGATTGACAGTGGTGATAAATCTTAAATGGAATAGTGGTAAATCTTGAAAATGTCCAGCTTTTTATGTCTTTTCTTTGTTTTCTTACTCGTCGTCCTTGGTTCTGTGTTGGTTTGTGTAACATAATTATGCTGCCATTTTGAGCTCAACCTGAGATTGTGATCTCATGAGATGGTACTGGTTAAACAAATGTCAAGCTAATTCCTTTGTTTGAGGAAGGCAGGGCACACGCTTCCTTTTTGCATGCTGAAATAAAATGGCTGCAGGCATCGAGTACCTTCCACTTGTCAACCTTTTGTCATCCAGTAACACTTGATGATATTTTGATTTAAAGAATACTTTTTAAAAACACACAATCTTAAGTTTTCCTTCCAGGCACAGGTCAGAGAAGGTCCTGTCACACCTTTTTGAGGCTGTCAAACGATGTCTCACTCCTGCTCCGAGTTGGCGCACCTCTCCTGGACCTAACACTGACCTTGGCGGTGTGTAGTGTTACATTAATCAGCCAGCAGCTCCAGGGTGGATGTCCTCACTTTGATCTCTGCCATACCTGAGCGCAGCACTGTGCCTGTCTGTGCTGTTGTCTGAGCTGACTGGCAGTCTTGATCAAAAGACATTGGGCATTTGTGTGCCAGCGGCCCTCTTCTCTAATAGATCATCTTAATGAAGTCACTGTGCTGTGGCAAGTAGCAGGTGATTAATACACACAAGTCATTAAGCCCGCTGTATAAGAGTGTGCCTCCAGCGGAGGGGGGCCTTTAGCTTGTTCTCTGAGGTGAAGTGGACAGGGCACTGGCAAGGTGACAAGGCAGTATGGACGTTCATATCAGATCTTAACCAGGTTTTCTGAGAAGAAGAGGGTGTTCGGGCTGACAATAAACCGAATTCACCAAACTACAGACATTGTGAATCTCTTACAACAGCCCTTAATGAATCCAGACAAACATATAGGTAAGCGAGCACTAAATAGGATATACTTATTGTTAAAGTCATTGTTATTGGGACAATTGATAATAATATACATTTAAGATCATATTGCCTAACCCCGATTTGGATTATAATACATTATTTTTAGATATTTACTATAGATAATGTACTGCCAATACAATGTGTGGTCATTTATTGCCATTATTAGTGACCAAAGTACTAAATCTTTTTGTCTTCAAAACAGACTTCTATCTGACATCATACTGTTGATTTCTACGTGCGTCTTATTTACTGATACCAGGAGAGATAGTACTCATAGATCATACGTCTTTGGATTGTTGGTTAGAGGCCTAATCTCACTGTATATGTTTACACTGCTGATCCAACAGTGGTTGCCATGGATGCCACTGTAGATAAACATGCCTCTAGTGTGTCAGTACAGCTAAAACTGTTCAGTTGTCTTTAAGTGTATCTAGAAAAAAATGCATAATACTTCTTTTCAAGTTTCCTATCTGAGTGTACTAGCTGGTCAACATGTGTTTGCCATGAGCCTTGGCAGCACATCATTTCTTACCTTTTTCCATATACTCTGTTTAACCAGCAGGTCTACTGCCACACAATGTGCTTGGCTCACTCAAATGAACCATGAGGCAGCATTACTTTGACAGTCACATAAAAGGCAAATGCCAGAACGGGGAGCTAAAGCACACAGCCTGCTGTTGTGCAGACAAAGCATCAGATGCATTGAGATATTTGCCGCCAGGGGCAGAGTTTTAGAATAGATGGCTGATAATTTTCCTCCCCAAACAGAGAGTTTCCAACCACAACAGACATTCCAACAGACCGCGAAGCCCTGCTCCAGATGTAGCTTCTTTAATTCTTCATGTGAAGAGTGACGGACATGGGTTTCAGAGGCTGGAGCAGACCAGTATACGCGTTTTACTTGTTTCACTAAAGTAAGCACTATTGTGAGGTCCTGACCTTTGGTCCTGCTGTAAACAGGAAGCAAAAGCTGGAAATCTGGGCTGCTTCTCTTCAGCTCAAACTCGTGTTTTTAATCTCTTTGACTTGGCATATATCCTCATCGCAGCAACCATTGTTGCTTGAGTTGTGTGTATTGACTGTCGGCTTCATTTTCCAGTAATTTCTTAAGCCATGGCTCATTATAGGGCAGCTAATCACAGATACTTGTATATTTTATATTGATAATAATCACGTGATTCAGCGAAGTGTTTTTTATATTTTTTATTAATATGGAGGGAAGGGAAGAAAATCCAGATGTGTTAGCAGATAATCCAGATGAGCCATCGTCAAAATATTCCTATAAATATTAAACATACACTGGAAAATATTGTTTGTTTAAATAAAACAATGTGTCAAGTCAGAATATATAAATACTGGTAATCTGTTAGTTTAATATGTGCAGTGAGTACACACTGTACTTTGTTTTACAAAGAAAGGAGAATTATATATTAAAAATGCCAAATCATCAACCACTGATAGGGCTTAAAGAGATTAAAGAACACTGCTTTGTGTCTTTGACACTATTTATTAGTAACTCTTAATTTTGGACTCTTTGTAATTATTAAATATAAACACATTGCAAGAATGCATCCTTAAGAAATAAGAAAGTGTCCAGAGAAATGCATACAGACTCATTTTATAATGTCAGGAGTAAAAACATCCCTTATATGGTTGCACTCGGATCCCCCTTTTCCCTTTTTATTTGGAATAGAAGAAATGCAAAGCAGTTTGGAATACTAGAGGGCAAAACAGTCTGCATCTCTATCCAAAATAAACTTTGAGATTCCCAATTCCATATTTCAGTCAACTGTGTGCATAGCAGAGTGGTTAGTCACTGCACAACTCACGATGTGTTGACACAGACAAACTTCTGTTTAATTTGTTCTTTCTTTTTATAACTCCAAAACTTCTGTCCTTTATTTCCCACACATTGTTGCGTCTTAATCTTGAAGTGGTGCCCTGTCAAGTTGGCAAGAAAACATTACATGTGTAGGCTGGTGTGGGTATAGATGGATGCAATGAAAGTGCAATCCAATGCAAGAACATCACAAACTATGGAAACCAAAACCTCTCTAAGGTAGTATTTCTTGTGGGGTCTGTTCCTGTTATTGTGTCCAACCTTATGTGCTGCACGTGTATGTTAAGAGATGGAGAGAGGACTGGTGAGCACCGAGTTGCATCAGGAGAAGGAGGAAAGCGCTAGCATTAGACTCTGAGTCAAAAAGAAAAGGGGCTGGTGTTTCCCCCAAGGACAGCTGATAAACCGTTTGCCAGGAAAGGCCTTGCAAATGACTGCATTCCTTGTTAACCTTGTAAGGCTATTTTTAACACTAAAGGGCCTTTTGAGCAGGCACCTTTTGTTCGCCCTGCAGCCTGAAACAGGAAAGACCAGTTTGCATTGTGACCCTCTGGGAGTTTGGCCCCGAACTCTGTCTCTCGTCACAATCCAACTATCTATCCTAGTGTCGAGCTCTGTTTAAGCAATGCGTCTTCAGCTTCACAGATGAACCCGGGATCTCCGCCACACAGCTCGCTGTAAAGTAACTCCGATAGAAAGCTGAAGCAATGCACATATTTCATCATAAAGCTAAGATTGCAAGGAGCAAAGTTGGAGGATTTCCCAGGCAATGTGCAAAATATCTGCCTAAATAATGAAAGCTTACCCCCCCCACTCATCAGTCAAAAGGGATGTTTGCTCTCTATATGTTTGTACATGTCTTTTATTGTGTTCTCAAGGGACATTCCAGTGGTCAGAAATCCCCTCTGACTGTCCCCAGGAGGTGAAAGGCCCTCGAACAGGCCGTCTTCCTGTTGCATGACTAGAGTCCATCTAGTGTGTGTGGTAGTGTTTGAGCTGCGGCTCCCCAGGGATTCCTGGAAGTGAATGTGATCGTGTCTTAAGAGGATTAAGAGGAGGCCGTGGCTATTTCAGCCAGAGGTCATCATCGCTGTTATGGTGGGAATGACCTCGCCTGTCACCACGGATCTGTCAGTGCGTCAACATGCACTGAAGTGAACTTTCTGTAGGGACCTGATTTCTTTACTTCATGTAAACAAGAAACACGATTAGCTGTATGTGAAGATATATGGTATATGCAGATGTTCCCAGAACACAGGTTTCAGAGTAACCATGGTTCTGTTTCACAGCAAATCGTGCTGATCTAATGATTTAGCTTTTTGTCCCTGCTCCTCTGTTCATCTATCATTCTCTTTTTCTTCTTGTCTCAGAGCCTGGATGAGCTGGACGATGACGACGCAGTGGAGAAGGACCGCAGGCAGGAGGCGGAGCTGGTTCAGGCCAACACCTTCCAGAACGAGGCCATGACCGCTGACCCTGCCTCCGGACACTTAATGGTAAGAAGTGACGACAGGAGGAAGGAGGAGGGAGCCACACACTGTATCTCTGATGGTATCGAACTATATGGATAGTTTTGGTGGTATTTGCTCAGGTTTTGAGAAATGTCACCTGAGTTTTTAGCCTCTTCCTCAATAGAATAAAGATAAAAAATGTCAGTGGTCAATATAAACATATAGTTGAGGTCGTTCATAGCATAAAAAGGCTTCCACCATCCAAGAAGAAAATAGTCTGTATTTTCTGCCGTAGACTCGTATGATGTTCTACTTTTACTCCTGGAGCAGAATATTGCACAGTTTGATACATCTGTGCTGCCAAACAGAGGCACTGTTGCTCAAGGAGACACCCAGAGAGCTCAGGAGCTGAGTTTGTGTGAAAAACTGCAGTGATGCGAAACCCAAAGGTGTCTCTGCATTTCATCATCACTGTGAAATCAGCTAAAAGCAAAGAGAAACGCACCTAAAATGCTACTTGGAGAAAAGCTTCGTCACAAGTCTGGGGCCTTGTGTGCTGATTCCTAAAGCTGGTTGAACATGCACCGTTGGACATAAACCTGAGATATTTCCAATACAGCTGCTGTTCATGAGACTTTGTAGACAGACAGATTTAGCTTGTAACAATAGTAGTGTTGGTAATCTACAAATATTTTTATGTAGCAAAAATACCAAATACTCTCTGGGTCCAGCTTCTGAAATGTGAGGATTGTCAGCTTTTCTCTCTTTCATTGTAACTTGAATATCTTTTGGGTTTTGGATCATTTCATGGACAAATGGAACAATTTGAAGATGTCATTTTGGGCTTTTTTACCATTAACTGAATGAGTAAGTCAAATAACATTACATAATGAACATAATCATTAGCTGCAGCCCCAGACATGAGCAGAAACAAAGCAGTGTCCTTTACATCACACAGCGCTCAGTGTTTCTCTGTGAAGCTCAGATCCACAAACTTCATCCAGTGTTAGGATCTGCTTTGTGTATAAGGTGCCTGGTTCTTAACAGTGTGAATCAGAGACTATTCATGTCTACAAAATGAGCCTTTCAATTTGTCATTTTGTTTATTTAATAAAAGTGAACCCATGCAGACACAAAATGTCTAATCTCCCTCCAAATTAGACCAGGAGGTGTCTGTAGAGTGAGGACATAAATGAATTAGAAAATATGAAACCAAATCAGAAATAACACACGTAACTGGAGTCTTTTTATTTTGTCGAGGACACTAGTTCATATTCAGATACACACGTAGTGATTTTCAATAACAAACTGAGCACACGAAGGATATGAAAAGCATCTGACTGTGTAACAACAACTGAAACCTCCACTCTGTATTTCTGTAACACATCATCTGACTGACGTGAAAATTGTCATTGGAAAGAAATAAAGAACACAAATGAAATGCCTCTGCTGCCGAGTGACAACTCATGTGGATGTGGCTCAGAGTTGCGTTCCAGATGGATCGGCTGTTATGCATCAGCAGGCTTATTTTGTTTCGGGCTGGAGCCGTCTGAGGCTATTTACGCAGAGCGAGGGCTCGCGTATGAAATATGTACACAAACACCACACTAACAGGAAGATTGTGACGGCACCTGCTGAGATGGGGCCCGAATAAAAAAATAAATAAAAAGCAAGGGATTTTACTATTTACAGGAGGTAGTTTGCGCATAAACCACCATCGAGCAGTTCAGTAGAATCAGTTCTCTGCAGCTTCTCCACAATCCGTCCATATAGAGCGAGAGATTCTCAGTCTATCATTTGAAATAGAATATGTCCATTCATGCCTGCTGAATCTATTCTAAACCATTACAACATGAGACCTAATGCGGACCAGATGTGGCTATGCAGAAACAAACCTTTTAGATGTCTCACTGTCACTCATATAAAGCAGACATTTATATTCTGCGGGGGGGCCCTGTGCCAGATTAATCATAAGGAGGCAGACTGGGAGAAATAAAGAGCAGCAGAGATCCAGTGTGGTCAGTGGATTTACTACAGAGCTGTCAGTTAGACATCTGTACAGACAGAGCATCCCAAAAATGTGCCGTTCCTCTCGGGCCCCATTTATCAAGCAAGAGACAAGCAATTGCCATGTCAGGCCCGTCATGATATACAGCGTTCAGTCGGGCCTCCTAGCTGGTGTCAAGAAATCTGGACACAAAGTTCTGAAAAAGAAGCTCAGTTGAACTTCTGTTCAGAGCTGCAGGGCTGTTAACAGTCTGCCCAGGTCTCGGAGCGTTTCCCAACCAAAACAAGCTGTAACTCTTCTGTCTTAGCTGCTGAAGACATAATGGAAACTCCACAAAGGATCCTGGATACAAAATATTTTATCAGATGTTTTAGATTCTGTAATGGTGTCTTTTTTCCATCGCTTTGTGTGGAAATCGTTTCTGTGTGACAGGACACATGTATCTGATACGTGCAAGCTCAGTGACGGCCGGTCAGAGAGGCCCTCTGCAGGCATGTGGTCCTGGTTATCTGGCCGTACCTCCGTCTGGTATGCACGTTCTACATGGAAACCTGTTTCAGCGATCCAGCAGTCAGAACCATATGGAACATTCCTCATTTTTTGGGATCATCTGCATTTAATGTGGCGCCAGGTCCACAAGAGAGCGTCTCAGGTCTTTCCTCCGCCTCTCTCACATGGAAAGCACATGCTGCTGACAAATCTCCATCCAGTTCTTTTTAACAAGCCTCATTTGCATTTTTAATTAGCACCTATCAGTCCAAAAAATGGTGCTGAAGCTGAGCATCTTGTCTGAACAGCAGGGAAATGTTCACTACCCATCACATGGCATTTCCAACCAGGAGCAGCAGCCCCTGTGCTAGCAGCAAACTGAATTTCATCTTGTTGCCTGAAACAATATTTGATCACCATTCACACCTCTGTTGATTCAAGATTCAAGGATTACTGTTACATAAACCAACTAAACCACACCAATATTTATCTTTGACAGGACAGCTACCAGCGAAAACACTTTGGC
The DNA here is from genome assembly GCA_036024295.1 of Nannoperca obscura. Lineage (NCBI taxonomy): Eukaryota > Metazoa > Chordata > Actinopteri > Centrarchiformes > Percichthyidae > Nannoperca > Nannoperca obscura. The sequence goes on from JAVQJL010034678.1 coordinate 48,102, forward strand.
TAGTTGGCTGAAACTAAACAAAACGTTTACAGTAAACCAGGGAGACTACAGCAGAGCCAATCAAACTTTATTCAGATATCATTTAAACATAAAACACAAGGTGCAGTTGCAGATTAGGCAGCCTGGGTTTTTTCTAGTACAGGCATTGCATCTGTGCAAGAAAAGTTATTTTAAGAACCTCAGGGAAATGCATGGAAAAATATCTTCGACTAACACACATGCAATAGCTGTACAACCAGTCACAACAAGGGCAAGAGGTTAACATGGCTTTGTGCTGCTGTTTACAACGTGCTTTGCAGGTTAGTCTTGTTTTCATCTTTGGCCTTCGATTTATGTTCCAGGTTGGCATTTTGACATCTACTTATTCTGCCAGCATCAAAGACAGCTCAGACAGCTAGCTGAGGCCCACATCTTAATTATAACGCTGTGCGAGAGAACTGCAAAGCATCTCTACTATGATAATAGAGCAGTAAGGTACAATAGGTTACAATAACTGTTAGCCTGTGATTATGAATAAATAAATTACAACAATAAGCGAAAGTTTTGAAACCAACATATACAGTACTTTCCAGTACCAGAAGCCGAGTTTTGTTGGTTTGTGTATTTATCCTGCATGCTTCTTCTAAATGCCAATCATCAATACTTATTTGAAGAGCATCTCTCTTCCTCTCTCTTGAATGTATTGAATGCCTCCAGTAAAATAGTGATCTTTATCAGCTTTGTGCAGAGAAATGCTCTGAGCGCTGCGGTGCAAGGCGGCTGGACGGAAAGCCAAAAGATCACCTTTTCACGGACTGAGATGGAATTCCTTTAGAGATTTTTTAAATTGAATGAGCCGTCAAAACATAAATCATAGATCACATCAGGCCGTAAACATCCGAGTGTGGCCATTTGAATGTCTTTTTTCACAGATTCAAAGTGTTCCTTACACATACACACAGAAACGCACGTCAAGTAGTAATGTGCTGCAGTTCAGTGATAAAGTATTTGCTTCATTGTTGATATTTGTCTCTATATTCTTAGTGGCTCTGAGCGCTGCGGCGGGGCTTATGGGAGCTGTCAGCGCAGTTCAAGCATGATAAATAAAGTTGCCCAGGCTTGTACTGTGTGCAGTGAAGAAGTTCAATTCAATTCAATTCAATTTTATTTATATAGCGCCATATCATAACAAAGTTATCTCAGGGCACTCAATCACATGGAGCCGGTCGAGACCAACTTCCACACACACAAAGACC
>JAVQJL010034701.1:0-29862 GCA_036024295.1 Nannoperca obscura
AAATGTAGAATTTAAAGTGTGCTGTCTTGTGCTCAAGACGCACAGAAGAGCCATTTAATATGTGCAGGCTTCTATTATAAGTCAGAGACGCTGGGGATGAACACAACAGGGAGACAAAGGAACAGAGGTTGTGGTCAGGGAGGGGGGCAGACTGAACGTGTGCATGATGGAAAAATATAAGGACGATGGGAGAAAAAAAACGGAGGGAAGTAAAAGAGAAAGTGTTGAAGGACAACGCGCAACTAAAAGGGCGAATGAGCGTTCACTAAACCCATCCCTGAACAGTGACTGTCCAATCGTGGCTTTGCACGGCTGTATTATGCATTGGCTGTAGCAGGAGCAATGCCCTGCAGATAAAGAGTTAGATTATTCTCTCTTTTTTTTTTTTACCTTTTCCAAAACCAAAAACACAAAAGCAAAAAGTGTTTGTTTAAATTGTGTTTGTCTGCTCTAATGTTAGCTGCAAATGTTAACATGTCCGCCTTACTTGCTTCCTACCTACAGTGGGAACCATGTGGCCATCCTGGTTGCTGTTGCGGTCTTCTGTCTTGTAAGCCCACATGGACTGGGCATCAGATTAAATTTTTTGGAGTTACAGGTTAAACGAAAAAATATACCCATTCACGACTAGCTGAGTCATTTTAGAACAAGTCCATCTAACAAAATGTTCTTCTCCCTGATTACCAAGAAACTACATTCTGAGATCAGGCGCCAGTGACCGAGCTTCCTGCACCTTAAGCCTCAAACGAGACCAGCTCCCCTTGCGAGCACACATTAGTTCAGTCCTTAATTTATTCAGACAGACGGAGATCTGGAGAAATCAGTCTGAATTCTCTCAATAGATACTTAGCCTGAGTCTACCCACTGCACCATGTGAGTAAAGAGAGAGAAAACGAACAAATCATTTGGAGAAATATGGTAACTAGCACTTTGCTTTCTGAAGGATTCTTTTAAGTCTCTCATCCGCTAACACGAACTTCATATAGAGGTACTGAACCCTGCAAGGATTTCACTTTTTCCAAAGATGCTGATGAGCTGGCAACCCTCACTGGCTGACAGACAATCTTCCAGAGACCAGAACTTCAGTATGAAGTCTAATCAAAAAGGAAAAGAAAATCTCCTTTTAAAAGAATCAAATAATTAGGGTTGGAGAATAAGCTTAATTAGAAAGCTGTATAAGAGCATCGCCCTCAGTGTGCAGCCACACAGACAGGGAGGAGATATGTGTGTATACATGAATAATTTCCTAAAGGCCCCCAAAGTAGCAGCTAAATTTATCATTAAAAATTATAATGAATTTACTGTGATACTTAACACACACACACACACACAGTCAACACAAAGGTTTCATCATGTCCACAAATACTTTAATCTCTCTGCATTCTACTCCACAGCTGAAATGATTCACCAATTAGTGGGTTGTTGAAACAGCAACTATTTTGATAATCAAATAGTAGTTCGATGCAGTCTCATCTAATCTACTTAATGCAACAAAAAGAAATTTTTTTTTTTTTTTTTTACATACTGTAACATATATATAGACATGGTCGTCCTGAATTACATGCAACTTTTGTCCCCCTCAGATAAGGAATTTAGCCTTTAAAGTAGCGTGTGTATGTGTGTTTGTACCGGTCTATGTGTACATGTGTGTCTGTGCGTCTTCACCTTCCTAGCGGCTAGTCATTCATCTCACTTTGACAGTCCCATTACTAGAGGCAGCAACTGTGGCTCAGAAAAGAGCACTGGGAGCACCAGGGGTAATTCCACTTAGCAAAGCCATCGTGCTGACGCTTGCTTCTGCGCCACATTCTGCCATTACACTTAGCATCATGCTAATGTGTTCTAGGAAACATCAGTCCCTTGTGCGTCATAATTAAATGCTTTGATTGGGATTTTAACCCTACTTAATGACAAAAAAGAAAATCTTTGCATTGTAATTGTTTTGGGACTGTGACTGCTTTCTGTCTTGCCCTGAAGTATTTTAGATCACTTGTTTGGCAACATGCTCGGACCGGCCAATTCACCATCTCTTATCACCAAGGTAGTTATTACTCGTTTCAGAAAACAGCTTACCAGTAACATTTGCCATTGTTGTCCAGTAGTTTCTCTACCATGTGCTCCACTCGAATAAACCAGCTGGGAACGGCTTTGTAGATCAGGGGCGTGTCAGACCTAAAAGTACACATACACATCAAACATAAGGCTTCCACATACTGGAAATTAAGAAAAATAAAGTATTTTAAAAACTAATTCATAAAGCAGGCCATTTATTACCAGGATGGAAGCTAAGGATTGTAATTGTTTTGCACATTGTGTATTTTGTTATATATGTATTTTGCTGCTGTTGATCGGCTCTCTCTGTATTGATCTTTGAATTCCCTTTTGGAACTGGGCTGGTGAAGTCAATAACAGGTGGCTGTGATTTTTTTTGCCTCGCTAGCATCATGGATTTGGTTCAGATTTATTTGATAGGTTGCCATCAAATGTTGTACAGACATCCACTGTGCCCAAAACATGAATCCTAATGACTCAAGTGATCCCCTTGAGGTTCACATTTGTGGTTATGAGTGAAATGTCTTGACAACAATTTAGATATTGACATGAGATTTTGTCTAGCACCATCAAGTCAAAATCTAAATTTGTCCAATACATTGTCACGGCATTGTCACTGTGAGCATATTAACATGTTAACATTAACATTCAGCTCAAAGCCCTTCTGTGCTAAAGTACAACTTCATAGAGCCGCTAGCATGGCCGTAGACTCCATTTTGAGAAAAAGCTGTTCTTTCTCAAGCACAGAAAAGCAGAGGAAAACATGAGCCTAGGCTAATTAAGTTGAAATAAAATCTGTGTTATGAATGTACTTGTGGTGAAAATAAATGCAAAATCTAAATCTCTGTTTTTTTTCTATCATAATTCTATGAACTTGTTTGACTCCTTGTGCTGAATATGTTTTAATAGTATTGCACATTTTTATCTCTGAGTATTCTTTAAGAATTGTCTAAAGCATAGCTCCATCCACCATGGCCGAGTTTGACCTTACAGGTGCTTGGTGGTTAATAACATAACAGGTTCATCTCTTCAAGCCTGTGTCTCCTTGTGGCTTAGAGAGCACATCTCTGCATATTTACTGGGTTAATTAATTCTGCTCAGGTCAGCCTGCAGCTGCTCCATGTGAGACAGTGATTTAGTCTGCTCAAAAATTAAGAGCGTGTGTGTGTGTGTGTGTGTGTGTGTGTGTGTGTGTGTGTGTGTGTGTTAGCTACAATGTGATAATGTGGGACCTTGAGAGGTCATGCTTGTGTGAATTGATTCTGTGCAGAGATCACAAAACCGTTATCCTGTGCTGATGCCCCTGAGGGAGGCGTGAACACAGAAGAACGTCACACCTCTCCTTTTAAACTTTTTACTGGACACTGACCTGTACATTATGTCTTCTACCACTAAATAAGGCTGCCTCCATTGAAGTAGAAAATATAGTATTTAACTGGTACAGGCCTAACATCTGTGACCTCTAACTCTTCAGCAGATGAGGTTGTTTTAAGGGTGCGCAGTAAAAGGTTTAAAGTGAAGCTGTTGAATTCTGTACGTGTCTCACCTCCAGCAGAAGGGATAATTATGTTTGAAACTGCTGGCATTGACGAGGCGATTATTCTCCTTCAGCCACTTGATGATATTCTTGTCAGCATCCTATAAAAGAAAACCAAAACAATACAAATGGTTTATAAAATGCCGCTTTAAAGATGAACTTAGTGCCAGCATGAAGGGTCGCGTTTCATTGTTGTTAAACGTTCCGTGAGGTCAAGGGTGGTCAGAAATGTGCAACTGTGATGTTACAGTGTACGGACACACCCTGGAATACACCTGTACATAAATGATGGGGGGTAAGAAAATAAACCACAGGAGGTCCGCAAGAACTATTTGTTCAGATTATGTCAAGTTGCTTTTTAAAAAAGTGTATGGCTTGGTATTATTATCTATATAAAAAAATATGGAATTTAAAAGTATGTATTTTAAACAAGGAAAAAACAGATTATGAAAGTGCAGTTGCAAGTCTTTTTAATTAAGCATTCAGGCTTATCTGCCACATAATCACGAGGCACACGGGCCACAACTGGAGCCCATTTACTGTAACCTGCAGTGAACAGTTTCTTGATGCAGCAATTTGCTCACGATATTTTTCACATAATATAAATAGCGGATTAATGATCTATTCTGCCATAAAATGTAAACAATGTATATATGGATAAAGGAACTTCTGAACTAACTCCTTTGAACAGATTTGTGCCTAAGTAAAAACACTATGCAATGTTTGTCTTAAAAAGTTAACTTAAACATGTGTACCTTATTCTGTAAAACTCTTCAGATGAAGACAAATCAGCCATGGTAAGAGTTAAGGGAAAACATTTGTCCTAACATTTCTTTTACACCAGGTACTTCTTTTAAGGTAGATTCACAGCCAAGGTCACAATTTACTCGTAAAGCTATGATAAATATCACCATAGAGGTAGGGAAAGATTGTCTGTTATGTCATCCAGCTTATTGTTTATGGCAAACAATCTAATATGCAATCAGCCCTGCGCTTCATCACATACGATTTCATCTCCCTATATCCAAGCTCACGCTGCAATACACAGGATTCTCATAAATATGAATTTTCCGTCAGGTGTTTGGCGGACTATTGGTCGTGACCTCTTTGTAGAGAGAGGGATTTAAAACATTCTCAGCCAGGAGAAAAATTTTGTTATGCCCTGACCCAGACTCATTAAAACATTAAAGTACACCTGTGATGTGGAGACTCATTGGAACTTCGCCGGCAACCAATCGAGAAAATAAACCCATTGCACCATCTGGCCAATTGAGGATACACAAGGGTTACTTGATAGGTTACTAGATTGCTCACACATATTTGTGATGCTTTTAGAATCTATTTGTCGCAAAGCATAATTATATCAGCAAAATTACCGGTTCCAAAACAGTAATCTTTCTCTTGTGTAATAATTACTCCAGCTAATCTATAGCTATAACTATACCTAAGGCTGCATCCACAGTCATTTTATTCCTTATTGGCACATTTAGAATTTCTTTACAGGATAAAGCAAGAAGTTAGTGAGCCTGACTCAATAAGAATTGCTTTTCAGCACATTCCCTGTTGTGTAGGTCAAAATGAGGGAGGAGAAAGTAAATAGAAGGATAGAGAGCAATGAAATAATTACAGAAAGAGACGAAGTAGACCAGTAAGAAAAGACACGTCATCGAAGAGTAAACTCACAGGAGAAAGAATGATCAATGCATTATTTTGTATGCACTCACTTCAATCTTTATTAATTAACAGTTGGTCAACATTAGTGTAAATGGTCAACAGTGGTGTCTAGTCAAAACATTTGGAATTATCAGGGGGCCCTGTAAAGACCAGTCACAACACTAATGATATTTGTTCTGCTTTGTTTGGGTTGAGATGTGACACATAACAGCAGGACGTGAAGTGTGTTTTTGTAAAGGAGGTGGGATCCTAAAGTTGGATCAAGAGACGCTGTGGCAGAAGTAGCAAAAGGAAGTCAGACAGAAATGGTGAGAGAGGTACAACAGCAGGGTTGATTTGGAAAGAAAAAAAGGGAAGTTGAATTCAACAAGCGTGTTGTAGGAAAAGGGTCTGACTTAGGAGACCCGAGGGCCGCCAGAAAACAGGAACTGGTGTACTGGAGGTGACAGGGTAGATCTAGTTAGGAAAAGGCAAGGAAAGCGGCAGCAAGGTTGTTTGAGAAAATGACAATTTGAAGTAAGACGGACTGGGAAGAATTAGCAAGTAGGTGTTTTAAGCAAAGACGTAGGAATAATGGGGCTGTGTGTAGCAAGGTATTAAGGTAAGTAGGGCTGGGTATTGAACCTTAATTCCTCTTGGGTACAGAGCAAAATGTGTCTGTAGAACACAGTACAGGAAGCTGGAATCAAATGTTTGGTCAGATTCGTAATCTTGTTTGCTGATCAGACACTTCCTGATTTTAATCAAAATTTGGGGAAATCCACACACTATTTTTTTTGTGGATGTATGACTGCAAGCAAACACTGGAATAGGGTATTCACAATTAACATTTTTAGAATACTCTATTTAAGTATAGTTCTTTTAAAAGAACATGTGTTTGCAAAACGTTTAACATCATCAAAAATGTGTTTTTGTAGAAAATTTGTAATTCTTAAAGTAAGGTTTCAAGAATAGTATAACTTTGGTATCCATACTCAAAACTCAGATGTCAAATTAGTACTCGTACTTAAACATGTCAAACAATACTACCACTTGGAGTAAAGAGGGTAAAATAGGGAAAGAATGAGAAAGATAGGGAAGTCCTTTTAACTAGAATGAGCTGATCTCTCCCCTCCATGATGCTCTGCTTGTCTTCTCTGTGGCTGCTTCGGACTAGCGGCTCATTTCATCTCCGATATTTAGACATCTTTGGCAATCCCAAGCCTGTGCTCCTCTCCTTCCAGCAGCTTCCTGTAGGTGGCGATCTCCGCGTCCAGCTTGAGCTTAATGTGCAGCAGTTCCTGGTAATCTTGGAGATACTTGGTCATCTCCAGTTTGGTTTCGCAGAGCTGGGCCTCCAACTGAGCAATGACACTGTCGAGGCTCCCCACCTTATCCATGTGGGACATCTCCATTTCCTCCAGCTGCTGCTCCAGGGCTGCATTGCGAGCCCTCAGCCCGTCAATCTCGTTCTGCAGGTCTGTCACTTGGTTGTGGAAGGTCGTGATCTCGTCTTTCATGGTCTTCATTTTCTCCTCGTGTTTGCCAGCATGCTCCTTGAGGGTGTCGAACTTGCCTTTGTACCACTTCTCAGCTTCCTGGACGTTGCGGGCAGCCACAGATTCGATCTCTGCACGCATGTTGCGCAGATAAGCCGCCAGGTCAGGCCGATCGCCGTCCAGCTCTGCAGTAATCTTTGAGTCCTCAATCTGCTTCATGATGTCAGCCACCTCTTCATCATGCAGCTTCTTGAGGAACTCTATCTCAGCCACCAGTTGCTCTATATGTTTCTCCAGCTCAGCCTTCTGCAGTGTGGCATTGTCAACATCCTGGCGAAACTCCCTCAGGATCATCTCCGCCTCTTCTTTGAGTGCCAGTTCCTCCTCCAGCTTTAGCCTCCACACTTCAACCTCTTCTTCAATGTAGCCCCGTTCGATATCAGCTTCTCCCTTCTCATTAGTCAGGGCCTCAATCAGCCCCCGCACCTCTTTAAACTTGAGCTCATATTCTTCTCCGATGCCTGTGGGGCCTCCCTTGTAGCGGCTCTGCAGTGCAGCCAGCTCAGCTTGAAGAGAAGCATTTCTCTGCTCTAGTGCCTGGACCTTCTCGATGTATCCTGCAAACTTGACATTGAGCTCCTGCATCTCCTCTTTCTCGTTGGCATGGTGCTGGTGTATCTCTGTGCCCAACTCGACGGCAGTGCTGCGATAACCCGAGCGTCCACGGCTGTCAAATGAGGATCCACGGCACCGTGAAGGCGACGGGCTCTGAACCCTTACTCTGCTGCCGGAGCCGCTAACCTGCAGGCTCTTCTGGGTGTAAGATGCGGCTCTCATGTTGTGTAAAACACCGGGGTTGCTTTTCAGTTTTCAGAGGAACAGCTGCTCTCTCGACTTCTCTTCGTGTAGCCTACGTAGCGACTGACAGTCCCCTCAGATCACCTCCGACTTTTTATATGGCAATAAAGAATGTCTCAGACAGACTTGAAACTCACGCTTGCTTTTAACATATTTCAAAAGCGGATTATGACAAACGTTCTGTGAACTGTGGCTGCATGCTCTTTATTAGCTAACGCTGTACTGTTAGTGGCTAGTCGGGTCAAGTCCACTCCCTTGCCTTTGCACCAGGATGCAAAATAGTGATCAAATCATGTATGACTGCTATTTTTCACTCACTATCCACTTAGGACGATAATGAAGTTGGGTGTGACGGGGAGGAAGAGGGCATCCAGTGCATTGGTAAACAGTGACATGTGCTTTGGCAGCAGGTTTTCCTACACAACTTTGTGAAACTGCTCTGACGTGGATTCCCTTAACTCCCTCCACATCAATGTCATGCACCTTAAAAATTCATTTTAAAATTTAAAAAATATCATTATCTTATTTCAGCTACCACATAACATAGATCTAAAAAGCATTAAACGTATGACAAAGAAGAAGGGCACAGTACAGCGCTGTTCAGAATGAAAGATGAAAAAAACATCCTTGTGGAAAGATAAAGAGACGAAGTGGAGAGGAATAGGAGAGTAGGTGCCCAGAATGCAGGAAATGCAATGTTGAATTAAAACAAGCTAACAATATCGTTGAGGAATTTATCCCATTCATCATACCAGTGGGTCTCACCAGGGGTAGGATGCCCAAAATGTCTGCTAACCTAATCTGCATGTAAATGTCTGATGTGTCACTCACTTTGACATACTGTCCCGCAAAGTCAGTGACCTCTGAAGTGAAGCAGCCCGAGGCGTCCACAGGGCAGATAGGAGCCTGGTCCCTCTGGATGATGTTGAATTCTGTGCACACCCTGTAATCATCCTATGGAGAGAATAATACACAGAGTAACAGGGTTTAGTGAGAGGTTATCTATATTTATTCCCAATGTAATTCACTGCACGTTGTATACAACTAGAGCTGAAAAGTCCATTAATCAATTCAACAAGCAGTTGATTATGTCAGCCCGGGCTTTAGGACTTTTTGATGGGCATTTGTTTTTACTATTTTCTGACATTTTATAGATCTAACAATTAATCCATTCACTGAGAAAATAATCTCCAGATTAATTAATAATGAAAATAATTGTTACTTGGAACCCTAATTATAATGAAGTCATGCTATTATCAATCAATAAATATTATTAACATTACCTTGATACTGTCTTGATACAGTGAGCCATTTGTTTCAATACTATTCTCCAAATAGATCAAACTGTATATAAAAATGAGTAATTGTCTAATCCATCTGGCAGCCAGTTTTACTAGTTTAAAGATATGTTATGACTGCATATTTAATTCCTTGTTGAGCTGGATACTTTTTGCAGTGTTGGAACAAGCACTACTGGTATGTGACAGCTATGCATGAAAGATCTGAGTGCTGTCAAGCTGTAAATGTATTTTATATTCAAACACACTGTCAAGATCCAAGATGGATGGCCCACAGCGTCATTTCACATCTAGTCATACAATAAAATTTGAAAAATGTAGTTCGGCAGCACATTTCTTTCACTGTGTATCTTCAAACAGCGCAGATTTTCACAAACTAATCAATGTAAATGTCATCACATCATCAGAACTGTTACCAAATACAAAATTGTAACATTTAAATGCAAATGTAAGTAAGATATTGATGTGAAGGGTTTACTTAACAGCCCCATAGGGACTGATTTCCAGTGAAAAATGCAGAGAGTGCAGAAAAGAAAACCAAGACTGAGCGTGTAACCACAGCTGGCTACAGCCACAAGGGCATCCATCCGCCCTTGACAAGGGCATCAAACCTATTAGAAATGACCCAATACCTCTGACAGCACTGCAACATTGGCCTGTAGACTGTGGGAATTCATTGATACTGTAGAATTCATTACATATATTCATGGTGCCCATGAGAGGCTGAAATATATACTAGAATAGTCAGAGACACTGTATTCTACATTCATCTAAAACATAAGAGCAATAAGGCAACCAGATGGAAGGTATTGTGAGACAAAACATAATTAAATGATTTTCCCAAACAGGGTCACAGATCTCAAGTGGGCGCTGATTAGTGTTGAAAATAAATGTTTTGCCTCAAGTTTTGAACCACCAAATGCATTAGTGATTAATAACAATTGCTGTCATTGTTAGTGTCATGAACAAATCTTGTTCAGGGTACAAATAAAAAAAAATGGAACATAACTGAATTGGGTTATATCAGCGAAGACAATGCATCTAGTGGGGCATGAAAGACTAAACAGTTCTGGATGCACTTTTTTTTATCATATGATGTCAGGGAAGCTATCCATAGAGTTACACACGACAAGGGTGACCTCATTTTCCACCAGAGTGTGCTCCATATGGGCATCTGCAGCACCGGGCAATCAAGCTTACTAGAACACTTTAAAAGAGTACATTTCTCAACTTCGCTTATTGCAAATCACTCAAGAAAGTAAAGTAGCTATTAGCCATTGCTATACTTTACTTTAAAGGGGGGTAGTGAGCCACGACAGGTGGATATCTCTGTCGTGCTGAAACAATCGATTTGATTTTTCACTGATCGATCACTCTATTACAGAGTGATTTATCAAGTTAAAAATTTGCCATTTTCTGTTTCAAATCATTGTAACCTAAAAATCTTTGGGTTTCTTTAGTCACGTTGAGAATTGCGTTGGGCATTTTTAATATTGTTTTGCTTACATTTTCAAAACCAAAAGATTAATCTCATGACCCAAAAAATAATAGATCAGTAATAATAGTAATGGCCGCTACATTAAAACTACGCAACAAGGGAACTCTGGTTTCAACAGAGACTAAGACAAAGCTGGAAAACAGCTCACTCACAGCTCCAAAGTAAGGTGCCTGGTGGACCACTCCTGTGCCTTCTTCCTCCTTGACGTAGTTATCCATCACCACCTGAAACGCTCCTTTCTCCGCACACTGAAGTAAAACAAGGACGAGGAGAATTAGATGAAGCAAAAGAAATACAGCCACAGACACAGATTTAGAGAGGCTGAGATGCCAATTTGTGGTCAGACTTAAAGAATTAAAGACATAGGTCCATCTTCATTTTGTGACAAACAATACATAAAATTACAAAACAGCCAGGAACAAGAACACAGTCTACAGACCTTGGCAAAGTACTGGAAAAGAGGCTTGTATTTTTTCCCTTGAAGCGTCTTGCCAGGAAATCTAAAAAACACATAAAACACATTTAAAGTCCTGGTTTCAATATCCGTGATTCGCTTCCGTACACTGGCAGACGTGCAGAAAACTTGTACAGCCTCTGACAACACACAGGCACGACTCCAAATGCAGTAAACACTGACTGAAAAGGTGTCATTAGCAGGCTAACATTTGCTAATCAGGACACACAAGTAACGAAATCAGCATGAAAATCAGTAGTAGACATCCTCTGAAAAGCATGAATTGCTTTGCAAAATGTCATAGTTGAGATGTTTTAGTCTGGACCAGAGTGGACCAACCAACAGACATGCCGCTAGCATGGATAAAATCTTTTAATCTATATTTTTATTTACAGTCATTAATCTCCTAAAAGACGCCAGAGTCGAAATATTAAATATCAATATCATAAAATATGAGGTCTCAAAAATCAATTCAATGTGATTTTACGGAGGGTTGTGTATTATTAATAAAGCAGTTTGCATGGCATTTCTACATTTATATTAGACTACAATATGATAACCATGTCTTAATAATGTGTTGCTCTCAAGGTTAATAGAAATATGTCAGATATTTTAGATTTACATAATTTCACTGGGGTTTTTGGTTAGATTTGTGTTGAAGAAACTCCCGACTTCATGTCGATACCAAACCTACACCTTTGTGATGCTAGGCAACCAAAAGCTAGCCGTGACAGCTTCAATACACCAGAATATAAACATTTTTAATTCTATAGGTCTGTTTTTTGAAATGATCAATCAAATAAAGACCTGTCCCTGTGTATGGGGACTATCCTGAAGACGAGGCTTCTGTCAGTTAAGACATTTTTGTTGCCAGTTAATTTGTACAATATATGGGATGGGTGGGTTTAAATCATGCCTGGAAATGTGCTCCATCAGGTTTCGGTATCCTTTATTCACTCCGGTGTTTTCTTTATTTCACCACTCTTATTTGCATTTAGCAGTATTTGTCTTGAAGGTATTAGTCATTTGCTACTTGGCGGTTTTTTTTGGGGGGGGGGGGGGTTTAGGTGGCCACATGAATAGGTTCTTGTGTACTCACTTCTCCAGGGTTGTGTACTCGCTCTCCGATTTAAACAGAGCTCCCAGCCTAGCCTCCATCATGATGTAGGTCTTGCCTGTGGCGTTATCTGAGAGATGAAGAGAAAAACACATGTGAATCGCTTGATTAAGGTTTTCCCCACTTTGCTGCCAGACCAGTCTGGAATAAATCTAGACTCACCATTAACCCAATGCTCCTTATATTACATCATGTTCTGGTGTTATATGGAGGCACACTTTAAACAAGAACACGTCGCATTTCAGGCCACATAGAGCTCGGGTCATTTTCTTTTTCAGTCAGCCATCTAAATAGCACCTGCAGAATGATTTATGTTTACTGAACTGAATGCCATGTATGATAAAGAGCAACTCATCAAGTGTGGTTCAATTCCAGGTAGCCGTGCCACATGCAAGTCGGCTCAACCTCAATGTCAAATCCTGCTTTATAACAAACCTTGAGCCATAAAGTAAAGGTCAGGTAAGAACCCCGTCATTTAGCAACAGCCGCTCGAACAGCAACTGAGCTTACTGAAATGTTGCCACCTCATAAAGGATTTCTGCTTGGGAAACTGAACCCTCCAGGAAACCTGGCCGAATGGGGAATTTAGGGAAAATGAGAGCGGAGAGAGTGAGAACAGCAGGGACAACAGTTGTGAAGAGGGCAAAAACCAAATGGCCTGTGACAGTGAGACACGAAAAGAGAGAGAAGGGGGCAGCATCAATAAAAGATGTTTCTTCCCCTCAGTGGTGTGACAAATGACTGCACAGCTCAGACCTGAGCTGCTGACAGCCCTCACCTCAAAACAGCGACACAGGCAGCGGGGGAAAGGGACAGACACGAGAAGAGACCGGGTGAGAGAAAATAAAAACAATGGACACAAACAGGTGGACGTGGAGGCAAAGAGAGTAATAAGAAAATGGCACATTTGTATGAAGATAGAGCGAGAGAGAGAGAGAAAGGATGGGAGATACAAAAAAAATAAAAAATAAAAAACATTCATTGGTATTCCAAGGCGGTCTCTCATGCAGCACAGCACAGGCGGTGCAGTCAGGATGACAGACTGTGCAACAACAGTGCCCCCCGCAGGATCAAAGAGGCTCTGACACACTGGTATGAATATAGGTCACTATGGAGCGATAGGAGTGCCACAAAAAAGAAAAAATCTGTAAAAGAATGAAACAATAAATGTGGAAATATAAAGAGAAATAAATAAAATACATAAAAATGATCCCTTTATTCTTTCCTTTTACTTGTGTTTTTCCCTTATTCTTTTTCCTTTTATTTTTCCTTTTTCTCTTTTTGCTTTTTCTTTTCCCTTTTGTTTTAGTTTTACCCATGTAGGGCCAAGCTGTCAATCAAATGGCTTTGGGTGGGCCTTCATGCCCAGGCTGTGTAATCAATTCATGGACATGACATGCAGTCCCACTTCTCAAGACAATAAGTACTGAAATAAGTTTAGTGCAAGGGAAGTAGCAGCCAGTAGTAACAATATTATACTATGGAAGTGTATATATCTCTATATATTGCACATTTCTATCGGTATTGCACGCCAGTGTGGTAGTTGCAGTTTGTGTGGTGGTCTACCAGTGTCCGTGGCAGTTGTACAGTCTGACTGCTGCAGGATCTCTCTCTCTCTCTCTCTCTCTCTCTCTCTCTCTCTCTCTAATATATATAATATATATATTATATATATGCGACAGAAATTTGCAATATATATAAAAGGGAAAAATAAAGGGATAATTTTTATGTATTCATTTGTCTTTATATTTCCACATTTATTGTTTTATTCTTTTACAGATTCTCTTTTTTGTGGCACTTCTATCGCTCCATAGGTCGCCCTTTTAAAAACCCACCAGCTTCTCTCACAGGGAACCCAAAACTACAGCAGGAGGGTAACAGAAAAACACCAGCCACCTGGTGAAGAGTCTGAATGTCTGCTGTACAATACAAAAGGACGATAATAAAGATATTTACAAAAATCTGTCAGACCCCTTTTTGTAAACAAAATATGGAGTTAATCAGTGTTCACAGTAAGAAAATATTTTATATGTATATAATTGGGCTGGAATTGAGGACAAATGCTTATTATTTTTTATTTAACTGTTAAGTCTGTAATAAGCAGAAAATAAAGACAAATGGTGAGCTCTGTGTATCTGAATCTCAGATTTTTAGGGCCGAGTGTGACATCCTAAAATTCTTTACTTTATTTGAAAGGCCGAAAAGCTATTAAAGAAAAAGCAAAAATCCAATTTACAATATGAAACTGAGAAAGCATTAACAAAGTTGATACACTCATTTATTTAATGGTCTTTTGTTTAAATCTTAGAGGGTCGTTTTACGTAGGCGAGTCTACGTGCACTTGGAGGACAGATAATGTTTTTAATGAACCTACGTGAACATTGGTTGCCTCAGCATCAATTTATGTGGAGCATCTTGTTAGTCGTAGATAAAAACAAAGTTCCAGTCACACAGAGTCCCTTGTCTTATTTCATCAGCTATCACACAGCCAAAGGCTAGAAAGCCCACAAACACATTACGGTAGAGAAATGCCTTCCTCTGAGTACAAATTGCCAAGGCCGCACTCCTGTTAATTTGTTCTTGTTTGTTCTTTCTGAATAAAAAACACCCATCAGCTGAAACTGTGGTCCAGAACACGGAACCCACAGAGAAACAAGATTTCCAGACAGACAACTTTGGCTTCAGGCTGTAAGATTTAAGATACATCATTCAACAAAACTACCAACCCCGGTAATTCAAATAATCCACAACACAAACATGTTTGTTTGAAGGAGATGCGAGAACATATTTCTGTTTTATCCCTACACTGACTTGGAGAAAGTACAGACAGAAAAAAAAAGGTGTTCCTTGACAATAATCTACAACACCAGATTCCATTTGGACAAAACATTTCAGACCAAAAAGCTCTGCAGACAAGCATCAGTCCCAGTCAGCACATCAGTGGTTGTTTATATCAGCGTGGGTGACCACACCCTTATTCGTAAGAACCTATGCACACACATATACCTATACATATATAAAACCTATATAGGTTTTGAGTATGTAGTGTTCACACTAGAAAAGTGAAAAATTAAATCTACTACAAACACTTAATATGCATACTTAAAAAAAAAATTGATCTTTGAGAAAGTGGAACTATAATGCAATATTAGTAGTGTGTGTGTGTGTGTGTAAGAATCCAGCTGAATAGGTTGCTTAGTAAGGCATTACAGGTAAATGCAAGATGTGTGTAAATGATTGTGGTTACATGGATAGCAATAGTCCCATGTTAGTCAGATTAAACAAATGAAGTGGAGGGGCAGCCACTATCTCAGAGAAATCAGACTGTTCCTTTAAATGATCAATCTAGTCCTCAAATTTATGTTCTAAATGTGCACATTTTCATATACAAATGTCATAGAATTGTGGAAAATGCACTTACACATATCACATCCTGCTAGTGTAAGATGATTAACTATGTGGATTTCTTGTATACCAACTCCAAAAAAGAGCATACTAGAAAGATTAGTATGTAATTTATACTGTATCTAATTAGTAGGTAGTGTGGAATTGGGACACAGTACTTCAAGCTTTGTCTCTCACCTTTGACCTTGACATACAAGAACTCTGGGTTAACACAGAGGGCCAGGTTGCTCGGCAGTGTCCATGGCGTGGTCGTCCAGGCGATCAAAGCCACATCCTCGTTCCCAACTAATGGGAAGCTGACGATCACCGAAGGGTCCTGAACGTCCTGGAGACAAAAATGAAGTCAATTTTATTTGTAACGTATTTAGTACAGCATTACAACAGTTGAGGTGTGAGGGGATTGTGTGCCAACCTTGTAGTTCTGGTGGGACTCAAAGTTGGACAGGGGGGTGTTGCAGGCAGTGGAGAAAGGCATGACTTTGACCCCTCGGTAAACCAGGCCCTTGTCGTACAGCTGTTTGAACACCCACCTGAATGAATAGAAGACATGTGAAAAAACTTAAAAGAAGGAAGGAGAGACAAAGTGCACAAAAGAGGACTGACTCGAGACACGGTGGAGTACATACTTTAAAACAAAAGGAATCTGATGAAAATGACTTTGGGCTATTAAAATAGCAAATAGTGCCTGAACTGAATTCCTTGTACATAAGCAAAACACAAATTATGTATCTTTAGGCCAAAAAAATCAAACATTTGACATTCATACCAGACTGTCTCCATGAACCATGGGTAGAGAGTCTTGTAGTCGTTCTTGAAGTCAATCCACCTTCCCATTCGCTTCACTGAATTCTAGGACCAAAAAGAAACAATACATATGTCGGACGTGCTTTCATCTGATCGACACAAAAACCAAACTGGTCTCACAGGTATAGTTAAAGGGTTCTCTAACATGAGGATATTATGCTCACCTCCCACTCGTTGGAGTATCTCATGACAATGTTTCTGCACTGCTTGTTGTACTCGGCGATGCCCATCTTGGCCACATCTTCAGGCCCTTTGATCCCCAAAGTTTTGTCAATCTCATACTCCTACAAAAACACACATAAGACAAATAAATGACCCAGGGACAAATCTGTAAATCTTTGCAGAAGTTTCAGTAAAATTAGATTTTAACAATGTTCAGGATTCTTACCACTGGGAGGCCATGACAGTCCCAGCCAAAGCGCCGGTCCACATGGAAGCCGCTCTGGTGAGCAAAGCGAGTGACAATGTCCTTGATGGTGCCGGCTAGAATGTGCCCATAGTGGGGTAGACCCGTGGCAAAAGGAGGGCCATCGTAGAAGGTGTACCTGGTTTGGGCAGCAAAATATATGTCTGGTCATTCAGCTCAACAGTATCAGTTCTCATTGATAAGACACGATGAGTATGATGTCTGAAAACACCTTCCTCTCAACCAAGATAAGAGGGAAAAAACAGCATCTTCACCGGTCTGTATATTTGTGTGGAAAGAGTGTGGAAAAAAAGAAAATGGTTTGGGGGTTAAGTATTCACCCGTGTGCTGATATCTGGCCAGTAGTAGTTTGTTCACATCATACAGAGTTAATACTTTTCCTTTTTTGTTGACACCGAGTTGATCCTATGGTCATTTAAGAAAGGGTAACTTGGTATTGTCCGTAAGCAAATATCCTGTTAAATATCTACCAGTCAGTGTTGGTGAGGATCTTTTAGTGAGAAAGGTTCCTCTTTACTACAGCAATTTTACATTGTTTGGAAAATGGCATCATGACATTTAATCTGACCATATTGTCCATTGTTTCTCACTACATGTTTTCGTATGATGGACAGGTACAGACACTCACTAAGATCAAATCATAAAAGTATAAAATAGAGTCTAACAACAACTGGTTAGCCAGGAAATTCAAATGATTTACTTGGCAGTGGAACAGCTGGAATGACAATCATTAAGAACAATCCTTAACCATTGCCGGCATTACAAGATAGAACAAGATGACTCTGTTGCTGTATATGTGTATATACACATTTTAACATCTATTATATGTTAAAGAATGGTTTTAAAAGTAGGTTAAAAGGAGGCATGTTAATGTGAGTGTCATACTAAACTGCAGATAGATTGAATCCCAAAACAACACTGTCTTCAGTGAAAATGACTGAATTAATCATGATAAACCAGAAAAAGCTGGATTTACCTTGGCTTGTTCTTGGACTGTTTCAGACATTCACGGAAGCAGTCCTTTTCTTGCCACAAATGCATGATCTTCTCCTCCTCGGAGGGGAAGTTGATGGACTCAGGGACTGGTTCCACCATGATGTCTGTCAAAACACATAAAACTAAAATGTAACTCAACAGAATTGTGGAGCATGAAATCAGTGTACAAACACGGAGATCAAAAGATAAATATTTTTTCCCATTTAGGGCTATGATGTCAAAGTATTAACAATTAGCCCTATTACAAACAACTAAACTTAATTAAAGCTCACTTTCAGCACACATGAATTGATCTACAATGCTACAAAACGTTTTGGTCAAGTTAGGAAATTAAACCTACAATAAATATAAAAGCCAGTAAGCATTCAAATGTGGCTTCCTCTGTGAATGTGTCCTACCCTCCACAGATCATTTCGGATCTTATTAATAGCCGACCTGTCAAGATCTGTTTTCAACAGAACACGCAGTCCCTCTGAACACTTTACGTGCTGAAGTGAAGCCTGTCTAATATATTATTTCCACGTCGATCATGCATCCGCAGAAACTTTGCCCAAACTAGTTAATTATGTCCAATAAGTCACTTTTCCACAGCAGTTAGTTCACAAGAATGACGCCTCCTTGTTGTTAGCTAGCAGGCTAAGATAGCCGGTCAACGCTTCAGGTAGTTAGCTTGTGACTAAACGGACTACAAAGAGTTTGTACGCTCACATATACTGGCAGATGTACAGTGAAGTGTGACTGTAATCAAACCTTTACGTTGTAATTGGTGAGTTTGAATGGATATACTCACATGTTGTCTGCTCCCAGGATGCCACGAGAGACAAGAAATGATGCAAGCCAGAGTCAGCGTGAGCGGAAGTGACGACTTGACGCACACTGATATGTTGCATGAAAATAAAATGCAGACATTTAAATCTGTACGACCAATTAAAATAAAATAAATGAACACATTTAAAAAATCTTCACAAACATAACTCAGAGAAAGTATGTTTATTTATGTATTTATTATTTAATTTCGTGTTTTACTTCAATTTAATTTACTTTTAAAATGTGTAGTTTTATCACCATATTTTGCAGTATTTTGGTTGTATTCATCTTATTCTGATATGCTAGTCCTCATGCTGTCTAATTCTTTGTCCAACAAAACATTTAATTAGGGATCTCTTTTTTATAAAATAAAAGATTAAAGGAAAAATGTATACTTTCTTTACAATAGCTTAAATGTCATGTGACCCAGTGACTCCATATAAATATCAAAATGTATCTCTACACTACACAAATACAACACACCTATTTATATTAAAGTTTAGTGTTTCTATTTGAGATTTTTATAGAAAAATCATTGCCTTTTCAAGTTTTCAGGTCATATGACCCAGTAACTCTAAATCATTATCAAACTATCTCTACACTGGACAAATCAGACACACCTCTTCATGCTGGATTTTAGTGCCCTATTTTATATTACAGTTTCTATGGAAAATTCGCTCCCCCCTCAATAGCTTTTTGAAATGTTTTATTTTTTCATACTACTACTGACAATGACAAAGCATACACATTACACAGTAATAACTGATGGATGAATCAAGAAAGCTAACATCACCATGTAGGAAATCCTAGGTATCAAATCAAGTGAATCATAATATATCAGCCACTGAGGCAGTTCCAATAAAAAGAAAAAATCTGATATTGGTTTGTTAACAAAGCATAGCTTTATTGTGATGGTGGAAACATGGGACGCTGACAGACATGGAGGTGATCGTTGGGCAGCTTATTTCGCTTGAACTGCCTTCTGTGCCTTCTGCGCTGCCTTCATGCCCTTCTTGTTGTGCTTCTTAGCAAAGCGCATGTTCCTCAGGAACTTAGGGTCCACCTGCAACAAAGAAAGACAACAAAGTGAAGTGAGGAGGTGGGATGCCAGTGTGGAAGTGGTGCACGATTCCTGGATCTGTTTTTAAAAAAAGCAAAATAACCAAACTACCAGCAACACAATAAAGCAATAAAGTGCTCAAGCTGGGAAAGTAGCATCTCGGTTTCTGGTTTAACTGAAAACACTAGATGGTAACAGAAGTACCTCGCTAGTACCTGGTCTATACAAATTAAAAACGTGTGGTTTGTAAAAACCAAAG
Organism: Nannoperca obscura; assembly: GCA_036024295.1. Classification (NCBI taxonomy): domain Eukaryota; kingdom Metazoa; phylum Chordata; class Actinopteri; order Centrarchiformes; family Percichthyidae; genus Nannoperca; species Nannoperca obscura. Next base: position 19,725 of record JAVQJL010034701.1, read on the forward strand.
GAACCAGTGGCCAACATGCTTTCACCCACAACTTTGATTAATAATAAAAGTAGCATTATTTTCCTGGCACTCTTGTGAGAGAAATGATTAAGACTAATATAGTTTGCATGTCCATAGTATATTTTACATACTATCTTCAGGGGATGCGTTTACTTTTATACTTGTGGAAACAATGCTTCAGTGTCAGTTGTGCAAACCAGCATTTCACAAAGTTTTGACAACAACCAGGTGCAACTGCTAAACCTGCCCGCCGGTTACATTCTGAAAAATGAGTCAACTTTCAAACAATACAATAAACAGCAACAACCACAAGGACCAATGATGCTTTCAGGATTTTTAATTCAGGCTCGTCAAATTTTCAGCTGTCAACGTAGCATGACATTTTCAATGCTTGAGAAAATTGGGAGATTAGGACTAGGTGATTATAGTTTAACATTGTGAACCAACCTTTATCTAAAGAATTTAGAATAACTAAATTACCTCTTAAAACACTGCTAGTCAAAAATCTAAAATAAAACTTGCTTTATTTGCCAGGCAAGGTAATTATCCAGTTGTCTCCTTAATCTCAAAAGTGGGGACACTACTCACTGCAGTAATCTGATTTTGTATAAATCATGTAAATGAGAAACCCTTTTTCTGTAATTGGAAAAGGAATTAAAGAAACCAGATTTAACAGGCAGGATTTCTCTTGCAGAAAGCAAATGTTCTCTTTATTTATACAATATTCTCTGCTTTTTACACATAGATCTCAAACACGGGAAGTACTGTTTTGACAGATAAGTGGCAGGATGTAAGGACATACTACAACAATGCATCATCATATATAAAATAATTTCATTAAAAAAAGAATAGACTGAAACTCACACAGTCAGCATATGTATATTCCAAAACTTAACTCTTTCCAACAAATTTGGGCTCCAAGGGAAAAAATATATGCTCAGAGCTCGTCTTCACTCCACCATCAGTCCAAATACACACATAGTATTCTACTATTCCTTCAATGAGTAACCCATGGATCCAAAATAAGAGAACTATTGACTTGCTGCATGTACACAAGTTCCTACCATGCATCTAAACATGTCATGTTACTTGTGACCTGGTTTCTTGTGCACATGCAAACATACCACCCATCATCACAGATGTACATACCCCTTTCAGTGACTCGTAGCGGTTAGATGTGGGCTTCTTGATCCCATTCCTGTGGGCTTTACGAGCTGTTCAGACAAGGGAAGAAACAATTAACACAAAAAGTTGGTCCATTCATCCCATTCCTTGCAACTTTTGGGTCATCTGCAAAGTACACCTAAACATATAGCAGACATTTTAGCAGACATTGAAATATCCCTCCTCAATGTGTAAACTTGAAACTTAGTTTTCACTTGTCATACTCACACTGGTTGTGGGTTGTGTGGTTCTTGGACTTGGCCATTTCGACACTGGTTAATCTGAAGAGAAGAAAATAAAAGAAAGAATAAGACGTTGATCTTAATTTAGCATTACTGTCATTTGCATCCACTAGCATGTTAGCTAACGTTTAACTCGCTAACCGGCAGCCACGGTGGCGTTGTGCAATGTAAACACAGATGAATTTGTTAATAGAAAGCTTCGTAATGACACATAAGCAGTCAAATCTCGATGGTTAAAGTACACACGAGAGCAAAATTATGGACAACTACAGTAAATAAGGTAAGCAGTTTTGGGATATGAGTGAACTACTGCCTGGTCGCTAACTGATGTCAGGCAGCGTTAGCACTTTTCAAATCTAATTTTCTACTTTTAATGAGGATCACATCTAAAACATAGTACGGTGGAAATGCGACCAATAAAGTGATCTATCATAACCAGTTGATGTTTACGTGCGAGAGTGAAAACTACACGAAGATTGTTTAAGATTTTAAAAGTCCACCTAGGTGGGGAAACTGGGTACCTGGCGCACGAACAGACGACAACCGGAAGAGAGAGAAACTCAAACCCGGTAGAAAAGAAGAAGAGTCGTGTCAAGAGAGACCGTCAGTGGGAAAAGACTGGTTTGTTAAAGGACTCTGCCGCCTGTAGGTGGTGTCTGATATGACAGGTGAGAGCCCACACTTGGCCACAGGGTGTCGCCCTCTGCTCGTACGACACCGCTTAAATGTATGGCAGCCACAACAAATAAAACCCACGAACAAAAGTTAAAACGTGTTCTGTTTTTCTTGGTGTCTTCGTTAGAAATGAAAGTATGGAAATTGCATGACTTCATGTGTCTGGTAGGCCATTTTATTTGTCCTTCTCTTTCACCAAATCATGTTTACTTTGTGTGTTGTTTTGTTTGTATTTCTTTTCTGCAGTACACATTTGAGGTACTTTACTTTTAGAATATTTCCATTTTCTGCTACTTTATTTATACTTCTACTCCACCACACTTTAGAGGGAGATACTTTTTTTAATCCACTACATTTATTTCACAGCTGTACTTCTTTACTTTTAGTTTTAGTTACTTTAGATTTTAAAATACAATGTGTTTTTACATTTTAAACCAGTTGTTCCCAACACTTTTGGCTTGAGACCCTTTACTAAAAGTGTCCACATGGGGCTCCTTGTCACATGAGTTGTTTGATGAGTTGCAGTTTCTAAGTTCATCATGGCTTCGTTTAAATGACTGTCTGAGTACAAAGAGGTAAATCTCTGTATGTCACAAAAAAAGAGAAAATTGGTCTTATTCACCTATTTACACACCAATGCCGGTGGAGCAACTTAGGATTCAGTGTCTTGCCCAGGAAGACTTCGACATGTGGACAGGAGAAGGTGGGGATCGAACCTCCAACCCTGGGATTAATGGACGACCCGCTTGTATGTCACATGATTGAGGAAGACTTCAGGTAGTTCTCTCTACATGGCTCTGGTTTGCCAGAGCTGAGGGAGCAACCTTGGAGACGGAGTAGGCTACAGCAACTACCATATGCGGTATGCAGTGTGAGGTAATTGCAAATGGGGTAATTTCATGGCATGCTGTGAGAAAAAACATGCATCAAGCCAGATGATCCAGCTGTAGCCAACTGTTGCTGTTTTAATGGCTGTTACTGCAGAAAATGGAAGAAATATGTTTTAAAAAAAATACGAATGAATGTCTGAATATTAGAAATGTCTCTAACTAATTTGACATAACATTATAAATAAACTGTCATGCTCCCCTTTTGTTTAGTGCTAATTAGCAAGTGTTTTCATGTCAACACGCTAACAGAAAGTCCTGTTACACTGGACTTTCTATCACATTTAGTCATCCCTATTTGTAATAAAACGTAATGTCAACATATTCTTTAAATGTGTTGTTTCTTTAAATGTAATCCGTTGTCAATAGTTTTTTTTATTGCCTAAAGGAGGAACAAAGATCTTTCGGGAAACATCAGAATTGCTCCTTTTCGTCTCAGCTGGCTGGACGGGCGTGTCAGTTGGTCCCTGGTTACACCGTAGTGTCTGAATCTGGATGAAGTCCAGCGGGCAGGATGTGTGATTTCCTTCTGATACAGCTGTCAGAGAAGCTGATTGCCATTAACCGACTGCTTCTTTTCTTCACTTGCCACTGAGGCCACAACACTGCAGCCAGCATGGTGAGGTGATGGACAGATTGTAAAGCCAGCCAGTATTTAGAAACAAATCCACAGAGATTACAGAGCCACAGGCCCTGCCCTATGTTGTGATGGATGGGAGAGGATGCACAGCCATGTGACTGAGTTTGCATCCCCTCTCTCTCTATCTTTCTCTCTCTCTCTCTCTCTCTCTCTCTCTCTCTCTCTCTCTCTCTCTCTCTCTCTCAGAACCAAGGGATTTTTCTAAACATGGCCCTATCTCGTCTTCATCCCTCCTCTCATTCTCAGCTGAGGCTGGGCGATTCCTTGCTCAAGCAGAAGAAATCATGCAGCAGCATCCTATATTTAGACCCCTGTTTGATCATACAAGCCTCTCTGCTCCACTCTGTAGCGCCCGGCTCTGCTCAGTCAATTACACATTTGGATACATGTGTTTATCTTCATACATTCTCCTTGATCTGATAATGGTTACGAGATGGCTGGTTTCCCTTTCCTGTGAGACTTTTCACACGTGGTAGTTTTGGTGGTGTGGAGTGTGAGTTCACACAGCAAAACGAATAAATCTCTGTGAATATTTTCTCAGTATTATCTGTATGAAATCTTTATTAATGGAGTGAGATCATTTCACTTGGTTCACTGAAACTTACAATTATCATAACTCTCCCATGACAAGACGATGATTGAAAATTCCTCAAACAAGATGAACTGGATAAAAGAAACTTGTTTTCGAGCGTGGAATGGGCTCATTGATGACATTTTCAAAGTTTCAAGTACATTCAATTCTGTTTTATTTATATAGCGTCATATCATAACAAAGTTATCTCAGGGCACGTTTTTGTATAGAGCAAGTTAAGACCAAGTCTTATATTTACAAAGAATATGGGAGGGGGGGGGCACACAACTACGGGAAGAAGTTGAATTAGTAACAAGCATGGGCCATGTCCTAATCCCTTAGTTGTAAATATTTGATGTGCAGATTAATGTTTGTAAACTCATCTATCTATCTATCTATCTGGCTAGCTAGCGAGCTTGCAGAGCCTCTATTCTTTTCTGCTTTGTATGGACACCTATAAACACACACACACACACACACACACACTGAGTTCTCCCAAGACCAACCCTAGCACAATTTCAGAATATAAAGGCCTTGTGTGCTGTCTAACCTGATCTTTGATATTAGATCTTATCTGAGATCCTGAATGTAACTGATTTTCCACGAGGGGAAAAAAAATCACCGCACATGCATATCTTGTTTATGTTTATTAAACATTTTTTTGTTATATTGCTTCCCTGATATTGCATTGCCCATTTCATAACACCGAAAAATGCAATCATTTTTGCATTTCCATTTGATGACATTATCAATTTGTTGTAATTATCTTTTTTTCTTAGGGTAGAACGATTTCAAGGCTTCCAAAGTATGATGTAATGTCAGGAGGATGTTATCATTTAACATCATTGTACATACAGTATAATGATGGTTTTGCAGAATGAGCATGAATTCCCATGTATAATAAGCCTATAGGGAACCACCAGCACCGCTCTGTTATCGTTTCCCTTTGATAGAACAGAAGACATCTGGGCTCTTGAAATCATCCTTTCTTTCTCCTTTACTCTGTTATTTGTTTCACACTGAGCACTTCTTATGTGTCTCTGCTGTGAACCAATGGTGGAGAGTGTACCCACTCAAGTACTGTACTTAAGGGCAAGTTAAGTAGTTCCATCAACGCATCATGCTGTTTTATAGTTGTTCTCAAGGACTTTCCTGGAAGAAGAAAATATTGTTCTGCTTACGCCATTACATTCATTTGAAACACAACATTTAGTTACTTTCCTGATCACGTAAGATTTTACATACCAAATATACTGATATAAAATGATTATCCTAAAAAAACATGATGCACCTTTGTTAAATACGCCACCCAACAGTGTATAAAATAGTTCAAATTAGTTCCATCATGACCAGCTACAATACAACATTAATTAATGGATGCTCCCAATCAGTGAATGAAATAATTTAAATATGGCACAGGATAGTCCCATAATAGAAACATGGTGGACCTTCCCCGCCATCTCTCATATCCCAAAGTGAACGGTGAGATGTAACGTTAAAGCTAGAAACGACTTGATCATGTACGAGACATCCGTCTGCTGTTGTGGTGGTGATATCAATGGGAGCAATTTGACGCTGATCTAAAAATAATCAAATCCTGTGCCATAGGCATCTGTGGTGGGATTCCTACAGTATATGCATTGACTGCAAATCCAGCTCAACACTAACTCTAGGGTTGCCAGGTAGTATAAAAATCTGTTTGGCTGGTCTACATAATTAATACTTTATATAATGCTTCTTTAACTTAAAAATTATGAATGCAAGACTTTTACCTAGTGATATTACTTCTTCCAACACTGCTGTTATCTTACCCACCCACTTTCTCCCGCTCTCTTTTCCTTTCAGTCCAAATCTCTCTGCACCTCTCGCTCAGGTTTTACCCCTGAACCTTCTCTGTTACTCTCATGCTCTCTGTTTTGCGCTGAACCCCACCCACTTTCATTTCCTTTTCATCTGTAAGAGGAAATCTCGTCTTTGAATCAATCCCTCGGGGACTCACCTCACCTCAGCACATGAAAGAGGCTGCTTATTATGTATCCGGATTTTATAAGCAGGCACATCCAAACAGAATGCAAGATCCATTAAGTGTCACATACATAAGTGTGAATGAATATAATAAGTATGAAAAAACCCACATGAAGAGGGATAGTTGTAATATATATGTGTACGGCTTTAAATTGGAATTTACATTTAGCAGACGCTTTTATCCAAAGCAACTTCCAAATCAGGAGCAACTGGGGTTCAGTGTCTTGCTCAAGGACACATCGTCACATGGACAGGAGGACCCGGGGATCAAACCACCACTATTTGACATGAATAACATATTTCTTTCGGCTTTTACTGTTAGGGTTCACGGTCGCTGCTCTCGTCAGTGTCGTTTCTGGCCACAGCAAGCAGCTGTTTTCAGTGAAACAAAACTCTGATAAACCCACTGTCCTGCACCAAACAGCAGACAGACACATATAGCAGCTGGAGAACCAGATAAATCTTACATCCGCCAGGTGAACAGAAACAACTTGGCTGCCAGAACATCCATAAGACAGATCCTAAGTGATATTTCTATACTTAAAAGACATATTTGGAAAGCAGCATTCACTTAGCCCCCAGAATCGCCACCAAATAGGTCTGATACTGTACCAACTGACAGCGATTTCCCCCCGGAATCTCGCTCCACAGCTAGCTAGCTACCTTGCTACATCAATGAAAAATAGTGAAAGAAATGGTGACAAGCGTGAATTAAAAAAAAGCAGGTGTACAGGTTGCTGACAGTTGACAAAGAAATCTTAAATCAGCACATTATAGGATACGATAGGTTAACATTTACTAGCGTTGATGATAACTCACTCTTTTTGCCTCCTAAAAGATCCTAAAAACAGTAACAGTGTCAGGAACTCAGCACTTGGTTAACATGCGGAAGATTTCTCATCACATTAGCTCCTAAGAATCACATAAAATGCCAGTAAACAGATAAATGCAGTAGATGGAAAAGTGGAATGTCTCTTGAAATTGCACAACCCTCTGAAATAGCAGAAGTGACAACAACATGCCCTTCCTGACCAGCTTCTTCGGTAGTGCCCTTGAGCAACACGGTGAATCACTAATAGCTCAAGTTGATCTGCTCAACAGGAGGAACATGGAGCAGTTGTGGAGTGTATTTGTGCAAATCCTCCCTCGCCAGATGCTACACATTTGATGAATGTCTTCCTGCCTGGTTACAATGAAAAAGTACTGCCAAGTAAAGCCCTCCTTTTTGTCACTGTGCAGTGCAGATCGAGACACGACAAAGCACTGACTGTCCTCCATCAGAGAGAATCCCTGATACATCACACTTGTAAAGTCTCTCCACTTCCTCTCTAAGCTGGCACTGACAGTTATTCACAGAGTGATTCTCTCGCTCTCGCTGGGTGCATATGTGTGTGCAGGCTGGTGTTTTGTCCTGGATGTACATCGTGTCCTGAATGCTCAAAGGCAGATACGGTGTTTGAGATTTCCATTCTTTTGAGCTGCAGCGTAGGCAATCCTTCAGTGCACATCATCTCTATCCTGCACTGTCTATCTATTCATCTTTCTATCTATGCTGGCCCTGACTCCTCGTTTGCTTTGCTGCACTGACTTCATTTATTGCGGTCGAAGGACGGGGGATCAGTATTCGAGAATGAAAGGCAGAGTGAGCGAATGAGAGAGTGGGGGAGGGAGGCGGAGTGTGTTTATTGGTGCCAGGAGAAGACAAGTGGGCGATCTTCGCTAAGATTGAGCTTTCCTATTGGTTAATGGGAGGGGATGAATGAAAGGATGCTGATTTCAATGAAGGCCATCAGAATATGAAAAGGGAATGACAGGCAGCAGAGAAGAGAGATGGAGGGAGGAGCTAGAAATATGAGTCATTATCTCCTCCCTCTATCTATCTATCTGTCTTTCTATCTATCCATTCATCTTTCCTCTCTCCATCACACATCAGTACATCAGTACATATGTATGTATTATTTTATTATTTGGATAATGAGCTTGCTAATTGTTTGCCCACTTGAAGGCAGCAGAAGCAAGCTATAAATACAAATTATTATTACAAAGAAAAATATTATTGTTTACCTTTAAAAGTAGAGATAATGAACGTGTTAGCAAACATCCAGCAGTTACGAAACAACATTAGTATTATTTGGAGTGAAACAAAATAGTAGAATTGCTGTAAAACCAAAACAACGAGATGAAACACACAGAATATAATCCACACTGCCAGAAATAACGTTCTGGTGGGGAAATACTTTTTATTTATTTACACATTGGCCTAAAAGCAAGCACAGTTAAATACACTGAATTATACTAAAAATACTGGAAATACTCACCAAGTGTTAGTCTTTTGAACTGAATGTAACATTTGTTATCTGGTTTTATTTGTTTTTGTTTTATTACTGTATAATTAAAATGTTCCATCTTATCAAGCCATCTTCCATTTGACGTCATCAAGTCTTGTCAAGTAAATGAACCACAACTTTTTAAATACCAGTCGTTACAATACATTTGTAACGACTGGTAGTAGTTGAACAACAATAGTGCTTAATACGTTACTTTGAGAAATAAATATTTCTCTACAACATTACCTAAAAAAGTTATATTCTGACAGCTATTGGATTCCAGCTTGCGGTCCGCAACAGTTTTTGATGCTACAGAAATATTTCACTTTTTAAAAAAGCACTGATTTTCAACAAATTATATTGTATTTTACAATTTACTGTGAAGCTCCTTTTGTGCCAAAATGCATTCATATTTATGTTTTAACTACAGAATAGCATTTATCAATCTTGATTTTCACATTTGTTTACACGCTTACTCGCAATTTATTTATTTTTTCAATGATGAAAATCAACACACTAAATGCCATAAATTCCCAAAACGTTTACATAACTGGACTTACTCATACTCCACCAGTAGATTCTAAGTTGATGATATGCAACTTAAAGACTTAAACTAGAAATAAAACCTGGTGAAATACGAGCTAAAAATATTATATCTTTACATATCAAAACAATAGATAACCGATTCCCCAGTGACTGCAAAGCTAAAAACATTTAAAACCTGTGAGGCAAAGATCTTAAATCTCAGACATTCTTTGAAAAAGACATCCAGTATTCTAAGAAATATACCGAAGATAAGGCTTTTTCTGTGCTTACATGACCTAGAAAAACTGAGACATGCTGTTCCAGTATTAATTACTATAATGTACTCGTCTCCGGCATCCCCACTCCGCTCTAATTCAAAACTCAGCAGCCAGAAAATGAACTTGAGCCAGTAAATATGATTACATTATCGTATCATTGTGAATGCACGTATTGATTACAAAGTTTCTGTTTCTAACTACAAAAGCATTACAGTCCCTCACTACAGAGCAATATCTCACCAACTCCCTTACAACTCTGTTCACAGGATACATGTTAATTGTTATTTTGCAGTATCAGAGTATCAGAAAGTCAACTTTTTTCTACTTCTGGCTGCAGGAGTACTTTATTCACACACACACACACACACACACACACGAGAGACGAAATAAAACTTTATTGATTCACGTGTTACAGGAGCACAAGAGCCAGGCTACGAGGGAAACATATTAAGGAGAATATTAATTAAACAAAGAAAAATTGAAAAAAAGAAATGCCATTCAAACAATAGCCATATACAATATATACATTACAGTACTGTAAACTATATTATTGTGCAAATGTGTGTATGTGCAAAAATAATGCATCCAGTAATACAACTCTGATATCCTTATTGAGATCGTACTGTGACTTATTACTGATGTAGAAACAGGTCACTATAGTGTGTGTGCTATCACTTTAATAATGAGAATGTACACTACCGTTCAAAAGTTTGGGGTCACCCAAACAATTTTGTGTTTTCCATGAAAAGTCACACTTATTCACCACCATACGTTGTGAAATGAATAGAAAATAGAGTCAAGACA
>JAVQJL010034715.1:0-29273 GCA_036024295.1 Nannoperca obscura
CTGTCTGTCTGTCTGTCTGTCTGTCTGTCTGTCTGTCTGTCTGTCTGTCTGTCTGTCTGTCTGTCTGTCTGTCTGTCTGTCTGTCTGTCTGTCTGTCTGTCTGTCTGTCTGTCTGTCGGGAGTTTCCAGTGAATCAGATTGTTGTGAATGTCAGTGCGTCTCTGGACTGTACAGGCTGCGTGGTGGAGAGCTGTCGGTCCTCGGGGGCCCTCAGGGGTCCTCGGGGGCCCTCAGGGGTCCTGGCGCTCTCTGGCTGCGTCCGTTGTCCAACATTGTCGTTGCCGTGCAGCCGTAGTCGTTTTCTCTCCCTCTTCCTTCCAAGTCCTTCTTTTTTATTCTTTGTTCTTTCTAACGGAGAAAAAGTGAAAACTGTAAATAGTACAAATGTTTTTACTCATCACACATCTGGATTTGGTTGCAGTTGTTGTGTAACTGCATACTTTGTATTATCATTTCTAGTCAGCGCACATCATCAGCACACGACGTGCACGGCCACGCTGCTGTCAGTGCACACGACGTGCACGGCCACGCTGCTGTCAGTGCACATGAAGGAGCCTGACTGACTGACACACTGAGAACGTGACTTGTTTCTTGTTTCATTAATAATCGTACATCACTGCGGACCTCTTACACAGAATGGAAACATAAAGTGACTCTCACTAAGATCTCAGTGACTTCTGTACATCTCAAACAGATATTCACTGTTTGTGTAAAGAAATATAAACCTATATATCTTTTCAATTTTTAAAAAGAGGATTTAAGTGTTTGTGGAAACTGTCGGGATTCGAACTTTGACGTTGACGTGAACACAGTTTGAACAACATGAATGTAACGTGAACGCAGCACACACTGTAAGCTCTGAGCCTGTGTGGTGACTGATGGCAAGCTAACTGATATAACATGACATAATGTTTTTAGTTGAAGTTCAAGTGAATGTTCTTTCTGTAAAGAGTGACCCGGGTATCTCACTATGCTGCACTGACCAGAGTTCACCCATAAAATCTGACCGAACAGAAATGTGTGCTTCAGGGACCGAAGGCTACGAGACCTGCGGATCCCAACACCTGGTCTGCACCTCGCAACATACACGTCTGCCCTCATTTCACATTACAGCGTCGACTCCTCTGACTCCACGTTTTATCAACAGACTGTGGAAAACGAGTACTTTCTGTAAATGTTGTTCAGGTGTTTTGTGGGAGCCTCAGATTCAGATCCAGGATAATTACTGTGAAGTATTATGTGAAGTGATGGTCTGTGCGGAGTCCAGATGTGACAGGAAAGTATTCCCTGTGATGCATCGCTGCTTTGCTTTGAGAGGGGAATCTTGGCCTCACGTATCCAGAACCATTTGATTTTGAGATCTGATGTGTTGTCTGTTGGGAACACACACATACATCACATTTAATGTTACTTTAAAAGCCCGAGGACTTTACACAAACACTTTAGTGGGTTTGAACTCCCTGAATAAATGTTTGGATATTTCACAATCCATCAGGTTCAGTGTAATCCATGTATCTGGTCCACTATGTGTCGTGCTGTTAGAGCAGAGCTTAGCTTCGATACAAAATGTGGTTTTGATGATCAGTGATGTTGAAGAGTGCTTCAGTATTTTTGGCTGCGGGTTAAAAGTGAAATAATCTGCTGTAATGTACAGCACCGAGGTGGATTTACAGGTTGGTTTGACATCAGAGAGAGAAAGAAGGAAAGATAAATCCTCCGTGACGGTGGCAGAACCAGCTTTCTGATCAATACTGCAGTAGCACTTGTTTTAAAAACCTGATTTAAAAAGATCCATTGATTAACATTGTCCTGTTGTATTGACGGCTCCATTATACACTCAGTGGTCACTTTATTAGGTACACATGTACGATCTGATGCCATCCAACACAACGTTCTGCTGTTACAACGTTCATCATGTTCAGTCACTGCTCACATGTGGAAATGGATTAACTCCACGGTGTTACGCTGGACTACATTATACTGAGGTGTTTCTAGCACCACCACATTACACTGTACAGGGGTACCTAATAAAGTGGCCACTGTGTGAGTGTGTGTGTGTTGGCTTCAGGCGGCTAAAACGCTCACTTCTGTAAACACAACACAAGTAAAGACAACACATGCACATTAAAACATGCTCAGTTATTCAGTCAAATGTGTGAGAAGTCAAGTTGCAATGAGAACTTTAATTGCAAGAGAGCATTTTGTGGAATGTTTCTGAGCATTTCCTGGTGTCCACATAGTGTTTGTCGAGCCATCTTGTTCAGACTGCATGCTCAGATCTGTTGGTTGTCATATCCAGATTATATGGAGTGTGCAGACGGGACATCAGAGCATCTGTAGCGTGCAGACGGGACATCAGAGCGTCTGTAGCGTGCAGACGGGACATCAGAGCAGCTGTAGCGTGCAGACGGGACATCAGAGCCTCCTGACAGTTGTTACGTTGTTACCACAGCAACCCATGCGGATAGGTTGGCTGTATCTGGACACCTGGATCACTTGTAAATAACAGCGCGGACAGTCGGTGTTAAAGGTCTCGATGTCTAACAGAGGACGGGAATCGAACAGCGCTCTGCCACGTCAAAGTCACGCAACAGGAATCCAAAATGTTCCGGTATGTTTTAAGGTTTGTTGGGGAAAAACCCAAACGATCCAGAAAGAATGATTGTTTCTTTCTGTCTGTCGGCCGTCTTTCCTGGACCAACTATTACAGAGATAAAGATAGTGATGGTGCTTTTACTTCGTCGTGCACGTTAGCTACCATCCATCTCTCTGAGCTTCTGGATGCCTCTGGGCAGCTCCACGGTGGAGCGCTGGTGACGTAGCTGCCCTGCTGAAAGCCACATCCTTTCATTTTGGAGGGACGTGCTGGAGTTCTTCCCCACAAAGCTACAAAACCATCTGAAACTGACAGCGTTTTGGTTTCAGGCCAGCTTCTCCATGACGTCTCCGCGCTCGCAGAGTGCTTCTCACACGTTGCTTTGCACGTTTTCTTGTTTATCTCTCGTGTCGGAGGCCAAAGTGATGAGGAGAGCGTGTGTTTACATCAGGCCCTCAGTTATACATACCATAATGCCCCGCTGTCATCTGCCCTTCATTAGTACAGAGAATGAATCCCCCTCCTCATCCTCTTCCTTACATCAGCTCCACCTTGATGCCCCCCCCCCCTTCTCTCCTCCGCCATCCTTTCATTCCTGTAATCTGTGCTTCATTAGTGACGCTGTCACAAAGACTTTGATTTTGGATGCTGTGCTGAGGATTGTGAACGAAGACAGGCTGTCCTGAAATGCCTCTCTACTGTGTGTGTGTGTGTGTGTGTGTGTGTGTGTGTGTGTGTATTCGCATCAACAGGGATGCACTGTAATGTAAGAGTTAGCAAACCCCCCACTTAACACACGCAGAGGTGTACGCAGGCCATATTTGGGGGTGTAACTGACTATATATGGGCATGTTGGTTCATATGCTGTGTGTTGGTCTCTATGCATTCATCAGAGGATGCACTTCTATGGGATGTAAGTGAATGAAGCAGGTGTCTAAGGACTGACTGAGAGTGTTAGCTTGCTTCTTTACACAGTTTCACTAAAGAACAAGAACTGGGAGCGATTGCAGGACTTTTGTAGCTCCTGCTTCAGAGTAGCTACTCTCCCAGCACAAGAGGAGCCCTGAGTGACGTACGTGTACAGTGATTGGTCGAGCACACGAGCCAGTGCAACACCAGCACCAGCCATCTTTACAAAACCTGTAACACATTAGCCGTGTAAACGACAGCTCGTCACAGCAGCCTTAAAAAATGGAAGAAAATACGACAAATGAGCCGACTGTTGTAGCTGCTGCTGTCGTGCAGGAGGGACGTTGCCATGCCAACCGCTGGCCGGTTTAGGTCATTTCAGCGCGACAGAAAACAGCAGATAGTGATATGATTGTTATGTTGGCTACTGGACTGGAGCTCCTGTGGGTCTCCAGTCTGCTGCTGCCACGCCTCCCCCGTGGCCTCGCCTCGCCTCGCTGGCTTCTCGTGCACTGAACTGATTTTAGGGACTACTTGTTTGTTTTTAAGGCTGTTCCGAGGCTAGCCGCCGATCTTTGAACCCTTCGAAGTCTCTGAGGTTGTCTGGCCTGAGACTGGTCGGCTGGAAGGGGAATCGTGCGTTTGCTGTTGCTGTGCGCTGCCTCTTCCTTCACATGAGGTTTGCCTCCTTCATTGTCTCAAAACACATTTCTACCTTTGTTGCATTTGCTTCTCTTGCTGGTGTATTAAATCATAGTTTGTTTCTGTTTTCATTTCAGTTGCATGATTACATGCTTCTCTAGTTCAAAGAGACTCTAAAAGCTCTTCACGCTGATAAAAGAACTTCACTGAAGCCTTGTTTCAATGCACGTTTTGCAGTTTTACAGATTTCTTTTATACCAACACATTTTAAACTGAATAATGCTTTTATGACATTTAATACAATTTTAATAAGTTAAGCTAGTGTATTATTTCCAAATGTAGTGGAGGAAACCTTTGAAGACTTGCAAAATTGTTTTTTTTTTTAGGTTAAAGGGTAAGATTATTTTTATTTAACCAGAACCATCGTCGTCTTCCTGCAACAACTCTCCTCTCGCGATCTTTCAGAGACTTTGCTTTGAGTGAGACTTTCTGTGTCTGGTCAAACCAAAAGGATCATATTCTGTAGGGATCCTTTCCATTATGTCGTCAGACACTCAGAATAACAGTCGGTGGCAAAAACCAGCACTTTTAGTGGATGTACAAAGTATCACGCTGCAGCCTGTTTAACAGCTGCCGGATGAGGCGATCTGCTGGTTTGGTACCTAGAAGTCCTTCTGACCCCAAAATCTGTAAAATAAATACGGCACACATTTAAAAATACTTTAATTACCCTTTAAGTTGCTCAAAACTACAGTACAGTACAAATGTCGTCACTTCCCATCAGAAATACCTGACTGATTGATACACACTGACCACAAGTGAGTCCAAGCAAACCTGTTGCTAACAGAAGCAGCAACGATGCAGCTCCTCCTCCGGCACGTTACTTACTCTCTCTTCCAAACTCAAAGCGACACAGTGAACCAGATGGGCTGTAGCTGGTATGTCATGACAGTGAACCATCCCTCAGCCATCTTAACCGAATCAAACTGTCCTGCTCATCACATAACAGCCTGACCACAGGCAGACTACACACACACACACACACACACACACACACACACACAAACCACTCATCATGCATGTACACACAGACGGGAATACAAATGATGTCCTTGTGGGTAATTCTATTGAATTCCATTCATTCTCTAAAACCACAGCAGTAAATGTACGACCACCAAATGTGGATACACTCTGTTTTTTTGTCCCAATAAACTTTTTACTTCCATTTTTTAAACTATGAAAACAGACACCAAACTCTGACATGTGTTTCCAGAATATTGTTGACCTGAATACACCAACGCCAAAACTTT
This sequence comes from Nannoperca obscura, assembly GCA_036024295.1. Lineage (NCBI taxonomy): Eukaryota > Metazoa > Chordata > Actinopteri > Centrarchiformes > Percichthyidae > Nannoperca > Nannoperca obscura. The sequence continues at coordinate 5,458 of JAVQJL010034715.1, forward strand.
GGCACGTCCCAAACTGTACTAACACTTGTGTTGAATGTCTGAGAAGTGGATTCCAATGTGTGGGCAGGTTTGGTTGTTTTTGTAATGAATGGGTTTTCCTGAGAGAACAGAACAATTTTAATGCGTTAGTAAAGATAATATGAGAAAATAGTGACTGTAAAGGAAGTAACAGGTCACTGAAATGATAAAGGAGCTGTTCAACGAATGCTGAACTAGTCCTACATCATTAAAACGTCAGTCTGTTGTTGTTTTCAGCTACTTTTCCAACATATTTGGGATGTCAAGATTGAAACTGCAGCCTGTTGCAGAGATGAATCAGCACAAAATGGCTCCCATTAAGGTTGACGCCTCTGCAAGGTCCAGAGGAAAGCCATGGGACACTCTTGAAAACTCAGGTAAAAGCAAGTACGTGAACTTTGAGTTTAGGTTTATTTGATCACAGATGTAAAATGTAGGTTCACTAGAATTGTAAAAGGTTTTAGTTAAAATACTCCTGATGGTGTCTAGCCATGCAGATATTGTAGTTTTATGTGCCGTGGTAATGAGAAATCCATCTTTGGATTTTTTTGTCACAAACCTGATTTAATGGATGTAAATGGAATTTTGTGATGGGAAGTAAGGAGGACTGTGCATACTGGTATCTGCTAATTATGCAGAATAACAAGGACATTTACATTTTCCAGCTGGAGAAGCTGACTGTGACATATCCTGCTCACTTCATACGTTGGCCTTGATTCTTTAAGTGTGCGATTTTTACACTGGTTTGCATTAAAGGTGTGTTGTGTATGGCTAGATACCATCAGGGGTATGTGAGAGAAATTTGCTTTTTTTGTGATATGTAAGACCTTTTAAATCAAAATAATATCTGTCCACGTCTCAGAGGGCTGCAGTTTACTAGACAAACACAAAAAGTGAGAGGATTTTTCAAAAATGCTGGTGTTCTCTTCCTGAGCCTGTTCGGACTTCTTGCACAACATTGGTGTTACGCTCAGAACCACATGTTGCGGTGGAAGAAAAAAGCACTGTACACCGGCATAACTGATGATAAATCCGCATGAAGTTATAAGCAGCATGAAGCCATATGGGCCAACACACACACACCCACACTCACACACTCCTGCTGGGAACAGTGAAACCAACTGTGGGGTCAAACACGAACATGCAGCTATAGAAGCAAATACACTGTACAGCTGAAAGATTACACAAGCAACTTTTACATTTGACTTCTGAGTCCAGACTGGAAATATGTCGGTTGCACTCGGTGGAAACACATTTATCAAGTGTTAAGATAAGATATTAAGATGTTCCGATAATAAATGATTGTCTTAATGTCAAGGGCCATTTACCCTTCTGAAGCAAACAAGTGAGACAAGAGTCTGCAGCCATGCTAACATCTCTGAGAGCCTGTACACGGGATGCTTAGCATGCTAACATATTTGAATGACAATGCTAACATGCTGGTGTTCAGCAGGTTTAATGTTCACCACGTTCACTCTCTTAGTTTAGTGTGTTAGTGAAACTGAAATTCCCCGACAATCCATCCAGTAGTTGTTGACAGGTGATTTTTAGGTTTGGTATTTTCCGGCTGCATGGTGCCAACATTTCCTTCTGCTTCAAGCTGAATGCCTGAATCTAAACTCCCTCCATTTCTCTCACTCAGAACCAAGTGGAAACAATCCTCTGGACCCCCCCCCCATCATGGGAATATTTTACCACTAAAAGGAAACGTGCTGCATCTCCTCAACTCCTCTGTGAAAGGTCACAGGGGGAGAGGAGACGATGGGCCTGGGAGGTCTGTCCTATAGACGTGGTGGCAGAAAGACAGTGTGACCATCTAACAGGTTTAGTATGGGGAGGCCTGTTGAAATCATTAGATACTTTAAAAAGATTTTGGCCTCATGTAACGAGTAACAAGTAGAACACAACTCATTGCGTTTGAAAAATTGTAAATTTTGATATTGAAAAAAATATTCTTATCGAGCAGCTTTCTACAAATCATTCATTTAGTCATTAACGTGATGAGATTATGATTCAGCTGAAAGTGGCAAAACCATAGATTTGACCAAATCAACCAATTATAAGCCATAACATACCCAAACATACACCGTGCATACCACACACATGGTCACGCCAACACAGCACGCAAAGGTTCACCATCTCAGACGTTCTCTCTTAGTTTAAACCACAGACTTGAGTCAAAGAACCACAGCAGGTGCAGTAAGAGCAGGTCTCTGTAATTACAGGGAGCAGTACACCTGTCCTCATTTTATGATCAAGCCAAATAAGTCCTAACGGGGTCTTTTAGAGGATCACTGGGTCGGGAACACTGAGATGACAGCGTAGGGAGGTGTCGTGCAGAATCATTCGGTTGTGAGTTGTGAAACAAACACTGAAACAGAACGATGGAGCATCTTTGAAACATTCAGTACTTCAAAACAGCGCATATAAGGACCACCTGTGGAGCACACTGAAGCTCTGAAGTCTCGATGGTCTGAAAACAACGTTACGAAAGCGCACTGAAATGGACTGAATGCAGCCAAATTGAATCAGTCACACTAACAAAACCTCATGAAAAAGCCTGGTTCTCCACTTAGAAACATACTTTTCTCATCTCTGCCCACAACTTTGAGGGGAGTCACTGAAAGGAAGTGAGAGAGGGAATAAAACCCTCATTACTAGCTCTCTCTTAGGCCTGCCTCTAAAACTAAGTGACATTCAAGGAGTGAGAGTGTGAGTGTGCAGCGGGCTCCTTGCTCTCTAATGAGGACCTGTTCTCCAGGGTTTTAGTGGCCCCGAGGCTACGTCTGCACCAGGGTCGCTGTGCGTTAACTTAATGCACATGATACTTAGGAAAATGTACTTTAGCTCAGTGTCTGCTCTGTGTTACACTGGAAGCTCTACCCAGGTCCATGTGTAGCTGGCTGAGAGGACTGTACAGACGGTTTGTCTCTGAAGCGGCGTGATCATATAATCTCCCCTTCTGTCAGACGGGATCTGTCTTGTCGGTCGGTCTCTGTTTGTAATGTAATCCAGTCCCGTATATTAAACCAGTGATTTTTGTGTGAGTGCATTCGGACAGCTGGGATTGAAGCACGTCTTCGTCTGAAACACTGGTGTGAAGTGGAGTTTCTAACAAGCCCATACGTGTTTGTAACCTACATTTGTTTTAAATGTGCACCAGTGCTTAAGTGTTAGGATTACATGATAAAGACATGATTTCATCGTGGTTCTGACAGTAACAGGAACTGATGATCTTCAGCTGTTTGTCACCTGAAAAGATTCACTAATAGATATTTAAAAAACAACTTTGGTGCATTAATGCATTTAAAACATAGTGAGGTTATAAACTTTGATATAACACCATGTAACCTGCATGTAATCCTACTTCCAAAGTCTACCCTTTATCTCATGTGAAATAATATAAAATCGTGACTATTTTATGACAGAAGGCTCACGTTTCTTGTGCCTTTGAATGTAAAGTAGCTTTCTCAAATAACAGGTTAAGTAGCATCAGAGACACTGAGTTTAATTGGCTCACTGCAGAGCTCAGATGTGTTGTGGGCCGCCTGTTGAATATTTAGCTCCACAGGTTTTGAATTTGGTGTGGGGGCCATTTAGATCATGACGGCTTCCCTCGCTGCCAGAAGTTCCCACTTTAACCGATGCACATCTGTTCTCGGTAGACTGCGGTAAAAGAAAAAAAAACTGAAATAGAATAAAAGAAAAGAAAAAAGAAACTGGAGATTTGAGCCAGCCTGACGCATCTCCACCAACCCACAGATACCTTAACAGCCCGGCCGTGTCTCCTACAGCACAGACAATGATTAGAGATACAACATTCATCCAGTTTCAAGTCTTTCTGTCAATTAGTGATGTGACGTTCCATCAGATCCTTTTCAGCAGCTCTTTTGTACGAACGAAGGGATCAGAGTCATTTTATTGTTGTTGCACTGAATCCCCTCCCCTTTGTGTGAACAGTGAGAAGCAGCCAGTCACAGTGTTGCATGACCTGCATGCACATTTCATACAGAGGGTAAATTCAAAGCACTAAAATCACTGGCAAAGCGGAGGGGTATGGCATCACCTAGTGTAAGGTTTACAATGCAGATCATTGACATTAGGTCTGGAAATATGAGTCATTTAGTGCTGCTAAACCCACAACACATGCAACCTGAAGTCCTGTTGGTGGAATGTCTAACTTTGAATCTGATCCAAATGATCATCCTCGCGATTATTGCACAGATAAACATACAACCTCTGCTCCCGGCCAAAAGATCCGGTTGTAATTCTCATCACTACGGTCACTTGAATTTCTAACCCTGCCACATGCACCCCAGTGTGGGGTCAGCCGGGCAGACTGATGCAGAAATAAGCAGCACAGTGATTCCTGTCTGTTCTGCAGAACTACATTTGTCTCTGTCCACTCTGATCCACCAACACATCATACAGATGAACATACAGCTGGTTCTGAGGTCAGCAACGCCTTTACCGGCTGGAGTCTTTGTGATGGAGCAGAGGGATGCTTCACTAACATGCAGCTGATGTCTCATTCCAAGGTAAGAGACCAGACAAAGGTCTGTGTAATGTTCCTGATCCACAACTTCATCACGCATGCACTGAAAGCTGTGATCAATGAAGCCTTCTTTAATGCAACCTGCTGATTACAGAGGTCTTGGCATCATCAGAGCGATGAAGACGTTCCACATAGATTCCTGAATTAATCCTAAATGCACAATAAGTAAGAGGTTTTTTTCAAAAGCCAGTGATCATAACATTTGGCCTTTATTTGACAGTAGCGAGTGATGGAAAACACGGTGTAAGGAGTCCATGGTTAGATTTGAAGTCCACATTATGGTCACAGCGGTTCAAGATGCATGCCATGCTGGGCCACCAGGAGGCCCCGGGCCGTGCTTTGGCTTGTGCCTTCACACCAAAATTAGCTGAGTTTGTGCCAGACCAGAAAATGAGCTCACGTCCCCATAAAACCGATCTGGATAATATCATTGTGCCCCCCCTCCCCATAAAAACAAAGAAATACTCCTGATAAAGTCACACGGGGTTTCTATTCATCAGCAATGGAGCTGCTCCAGGAAGTGTCGCTTGTTAACATCACAGACTGGAAAAAAATGTTCTCCTGTGTTTCAAGCTGTGGGAGACAAATGGTAGAAAATGTGTGATGACATACTGTAGACACAACCTACCATGCAATCTGATAGAGCCGAACTGTCCTGCAGTGAATACCATGTTAATACGTCCAATACGTTAATACGACTGAGATGCTGCTTAAGAGTTGTGGCCAGAAGGTCATTGCATGCAACCCAAGAACCAGTTGGTGGATGTCAGCTGTAGTGGAAGCTGTAGAGCTTCAGAAGGAGGACTCAATAGATGGACAGGCATCGGGAAGCCAGAAGGACGGTAGCTTTGTGGGTTGTGAGAGAACTCCTTTTGGAAGCCAGCACCACATGTGTATGTCAGTGAGTTGTGAGAAGTTCTTCTTTAAACTTGTATAGTTGTTAGAGGCCTGAACAGATAAGAATGAATCAAAAAGTCACAAGAAAAGAAAACAAAGATTAGAAAAGAAATACCAGAGTTCTCCTCTCGATCATCTTGCAACCCATCAGAATTTTGTTTGCGACCCCCTGTGGTGGTTCTGATCCCCTGCTGGGATCCGCTGTTGTATGGTTGTGTTTAGATCAGGCCTGTCCAACCCGCGGCCCCCGAGCTGCATGCGGCTCTTTGTCTGGTTTCATGCGGCTTTTACGTTCATATCGAAATTTGTGTTTGTGTTTTTTTTTACGTGCGTGTTCGCTTCGCTTGAGTTCAATACGATATTTTCGTCAAACACGCATGTGCGTGAGATGAAAATACCAAAGTTTCCCAGTAGGCCCTACTTGTCAACAAACTGAAGCTGTTCAAGGCGCATGTTCAAAAGGGAGATTTAGCGCATTTTCCCACTCTGCTAAAAGTCAGCGGGCAAGTCACCAGCGCCGCCCTGAATGAGCAAAGAGCCAGATGTGCAACACTGGTTGAAAACCTGCACGAAAGCTTTGTGACCTGTGATCTACAACTGAAAAGGCCACAGATTACGTTCCTCGTCGACCCATTTAATGCCGGTCACAGATGAGGCTGAGTTGGAGATGATCGGTCTTTGTGAGGAGGACCAACTGAAACCTGCTTTAAGGGAAGCGACCATTGAGTTCTGGAAAAATGTGCCAATGGAAAAATACCCCAATGTCCAACAGGCTGCGCTTAAGATACTGTCAATGTTTGGGTCAATATACGTCTGCGAGTCTGTGTTTTTTACACTGAAACACGTGAAATCAAAGCATCGATCTGTTCTGACTGACACCCATGTGAAAGAATTGCTTCGAGTGGCAACAACGGAACACAAGCCAGATTTGAAGAGGATCGGTCAGGGCAAGGAATGCCAGAAGTCCCACTAAGCAACATGGATAGTAAAAGAACAACGCTATTGTAAATGATTATATTTTCGTTTGTGGACTTGGTTGAACTGAGAGTTTGTGTCTGTGGCCACTGGCCTGTGGTCTTAGTACTGTAGGAGTCCATTTCTGTCATTATCATGTTGGTTTGTGACATTTACAATAAATCTGGCTGAGCAGAGGTCTGTGTGTGTGTGTGTGTCTATGTGTGTGTGCATGAGAGGAAGGGATGGGGTGATGTCCATGTGTGCCCATGTTTATGATGTGGCTCTTTGCGGTAACACAGTAAAAAATGTGGCTCTTAGTCTGCTTTAGATGGTAACCCTGGATGTGCAAAAATCCTCGCACTTGTGCACTTGAACTGCATCTGGTGCCTAATCCAGCTCTAGGGATACCAGCTAGACACTTCCCTGTTGTATAGGGTTTGCAGTAGTCTTCCAAAATATGCTATTTGATTGTAGCATATATAAATGTGTAAACACAGACTTGTGTCAGTGCACACCTTGGGTCATGTCCTGTGAGTATTATACAGTATTAGTGCTGCCAGTGGACAGCCCTGTTCTGTGTGTTATTTTCAGCCTCAGATTGTGTTATGAACTTGTTTTTGGCTAGCTAGCTGTTGCGTGCAGAACCATGAGTGAGCTGTGGGACTCTACCAAGCCTGTGCTTCCTTTTTATTGCATTTAGTACATTAAACACTGAAGTACAGCTGCAGTACCATCTTACCCAAGAAGAGTTGCTTGTACGAATTAAGCTTTTCTTTTCTTTTCAGCATTCAGAGGGAAAAAGTAATGACCAGGCAACAAGCCACAAGGGACCTCAGCTTTGTGTTATGACTTCTATCCATTCATTTGTACTTGACAGGATTTAAAAAACAATCGGCTGCAGCACTAATGGAATAATAATGAAGGATGGACATTTGACAGGAGATCTTAGCCACAGTTGTTTTAGCCTGTTGTAATGTAGATGCAAGACAGATTTGAGTTGCACTGCATCATAAAACACCGGCTATGCAGCTTCTTTCAATTTTAGGGAAGGGGAAATGCATTATGTTCTAAATAAGAGCTGCACTGCCGCTCTCTTCCTTTAAAAGGGAGACGAGTAAATCAGCCTGACAATGGGAGATTATCACCACCATAAATACAACTAATAAGCTTTCACACTAACACCAAACATGTGTCCGTTGCCACAATAGTCATTTTACAAATCAACATGCAGCCAAACCCAAGAAAAGGTTGAGTTATCAACATGTGGACAGAGTGTGTAGAGTTATGCAGCTTTTGATTTGTTATTTTTATCCAGTTTTGCTGGCTAATTTTACAGCCAAGTGATTTGCGGTGTGCTAAACCCCGATGGATAGAAGGACTCGGGTTCCCATCGTCCCCTTTGGTTGCTTTGTTCATGAGCTGAAAACCTAACTGCAGAGAGTGGGGCACACCGATATGTTTGTTTGGAGCAGATTTTGACTGATGGGTAATTGAAGTGACACCTCAGCAGGTCTGGAGTCTTTTAACCTGCCGTGAGAGTATCCATGTGCTGCTGTTTGATTAGCGACCTGTACTCACGGCCTTGTGTGCAACATCCTCATTGTTGTCATATTTGAAATGTCATCAGTCACCCTCTAGTGTGGGCAGTGAGATTAGATGTCCCCAGACAACATGGACGGACTCTGACTGATCTGTCATCAGTCTCGCAGTTATTCTAACGAAGAGTTTCTTGATGGGAAGCGGAAGGAATAAAAAGCTGCAGACTCTCAGGGCTTGTTGGCTGATGGTTGTTCCCCAGCGTCACATTGATGGTTGTCAGAGGATTCCTCTAGCGCCACCATGAGGTTGACGCAAACAGTTTGTGGCAAACTTTTGGTTCTCTTCATGTAGCACCGTCATCAGAGACACCAAACACCTGAGAAACTTCATCCTCATCATTGTGTTTAGTGCTGAGTAACAAATGTTAGCGTGCTAACATGCTAATCTAACATTACAGCTCGTGTTTAGCTCCAAGCACCACTGCACTTTGCCAACCTCACAGAGATGCTAGCATGGCTGTAGACTCTTAAGTTTTGATTAACCTATTTTTCCAGGGTTCTGTAGTTTGCTTAAGGGCACCTCATCAGTGACGTTGCCAAAGAGATAAATGCTCTTTTACTGGCTTTATCTTGCTGGTCCAGGATTTGAACTGCCACCCAAAACCCAAACACACGTCTGTCTTACAGCTGGGCCACCGCTCTTTAAGAGTTACTGTCAATAAGATAACGTGGATACAAATGGAAATATATTTGTGTTACTAAGATGTCCCCTGAAAGCACAGCATTGTAGCTGTCTGTCGCATGTTGCTAAATTGCCAGGAAAACAAGCAGCGGACCCTCTGTTGGCCCGTGACAGGAGAGAGAGAGAGAGAGATGAGACCATGTCCTTCCTCCTCATCTGAAAACAATAAGACCACAAGAGAGTGGGAATTAAAGACTAGAGCCGTCTAATCTGGAACAACAGAGGAATGTCAGGGAGATGCCACAGCACCCTTTTATCCCAGATGTGTGCTATTAGGTCTACGGACCCGATCCCTGCGCCAGACTCCGCTGGATCGGATTTCTTCCTCTGCTAATGCCACCGGACATACGATCTGACAATGATAATGATAATTACTTCAAATGACATGCCTTCCACTGTGGAAGAAGTGGAAAACACACGCACACACGCTCTAAAGCAAGACGATATTTCAGAGCTTTAAAGAGAAACTACGGTTGCCTCCTCACGTTGGGACAAAGTTAATAACACAGTTCTGTACATTCCTCCGCACTGTTTAAATGTTTCACAGCTTCTTCCGCTGTTTATGGAAGAGGAAGAAAATATGGAACAATAGAAAGGTCACAACAACAACTTGGTTTTGAAGGGAATACAGAAACTGCTGCCAAGTTTGGTTTTTAAGGTTTTGGAATATCTGTATGAAGTTCATCATTAATTTAATGCAGAGTTAGAAACCAGAGCCAGCAGTCTGTCCAGAACAGCTCTATTGCTAATGAGGGCTTAAGAATAAGGGACAAAATAATCTGTGCTTCTGATCCTTCAATAGTTTGAACCAGTATTGACAGCACAACACAATCATATTTTGCAGCTGGCGTTTATTTTCAGAGCATTACGCCCCGGACATGATCACTGCTATCTCCGTGAGTTACACTGGGAGGCTGGATATCCTTGGATGGAAGCAACATAAAAGCATAACGCTCTAAAGCTCCGAGGAACGTGTGAGGTTTTAAGATGTTATCTCGCAGGGAAGCAGCCAACATAAAGAAATACAAGTCCTTTTTTAGCCACGAGGAGCCGAGCGAGGTGGACGTACACAATCTGTTATGGTTCTCCTCGTCTTCGGTTTCCTTCTGTAACGTTTGTCTCGGTGTTCGGGACAGAAAGTAAGAGTCTGTAGATGTTTGCACAGGATTAAACTCCTATAATGTAGTTCAACAGCAATATCAATCAGTGCTTGGTTTGATTGTGAAAGGAATGAGATTGTTGGATGATTCTTTTTCCATAAGATTCTGTCACAAAAATCGTCCCAGGTGGGATTTTTGGAAGGAGTTTCCTCCCCACAGCCTGTTCCACTGCATGCCGTCATCAGTAACTCTGGTTTGTCCCATTTTCATATTTCATTTGCCATAAACACTTTTCTAGTGATTCAAACACAACATCACAGCAACAGCAGCTGAAGACAGTCAGACGGACCAACAGCACCGCAACGGATCCAAGAGACGTGTCGCGACTGTCCACGCAAGACAAACTGCACAAGTCCTTTCAGCAAGCGAAGGAAAGACCAGAGCAGGAAGTCAGGTGACCAAGTCCATGTTTGTTTCCTGTTTCCTACCCCGAGTCAATGACGGTTTATTTTAACCACAACCACGATTGTTCCCTTCCCTTCTACAAGTGGTTATTACTGTAACCACGGCGTCAAAGATGCGCTAACCTTAAAAGTCATTGCAACCCAAACCACGTAGTTTGCCAAAAGCTAACCAACGCATTTTTGTGTCTTAACCAAACCTCAACCGCAGTGTTGTCAAATCATGAAGTGATTTATCTTCCAACAGCGGTTTTGGAAGACACGGACAAATGAAAACACTTCTACATGTCATTTTAAACATATTTAGTTGTTTTATTCGGAGGGCCGTGATGGTGCATAAAGTAAGTTCAAGCTGCAGCTTGACTGATGTTCACAACACAGCGCTAACGTTGTAGAGACGCTGTAGAGACGCTGACTCTGATAGTCACCATGTTCCTGTAGGCCGGAAGTGAGCCTGGCTTAACCACAATCAGTTTCTGAAACACTCCTTGGGAACAACGGTAGCATGTTGTCGTTTGCTCAGGTTTGATGTGTTCATCACATGTCAAGGACAACATGTCGACTGCACTTAAAGGGGTAATTCCATTATTTTCAAACCTGGCATCTTTTTTTGTGTCTAAATGACTAACGGGTTCAAACTGTTTGGGAACTGGTCCAGTAGATCGCCTCAGCCGGCAGCCATGATATTTGTGAGCAACAGCCTGTGAGAACTACATCTACTCAAAGCGTCTGATAACATCATGGAAAGGATGCCTACGAAGACACACCTCTTTGTTAAAGAGTAAGAACCAGACACAGAAAGTCTCGCTGTGGAATCCCTTGCAGGAAGAAGATTCTGGTTTCTGTTTCTGCTGCTTTTAGTGGATGCAGTTTGACGGCCACATGTTGCCTCCAAGGATTACGTTGCAGCCTGTTTCCTGGTCACCGGCTGAGGAGATCTACTGGACCAATTCCAAATATTTTTGTACCTGTTGTTATTAGTCATTTAGAATCCTAAATATAAATTGAATAGGGCCCATGTTTAAACATACTGGAATTACCTTTTAAAGTTACAAAATGTCAGTAACTTCAGCTTTCATCAAAGGAACAGTGACAACATTACAGTAATGATGAGATGCAGTGAGGGGATTCTGACTCTGCAGGTCAACGATAAGGAATCCTGAACCTCTGAAATTTGGTCGGTATCCAAACAATGAAAATGCCCCCCCCGTCACACCACTACGTCTCCTGAAAGAGGAAATCGGTTAACGTCAGCCTACAAGTGTTAATTCGAAGTAGCACATGTTGGAATTTAGTTTTTATGGGGTCCAATATCTTCCACTTGGCATTATAAAAAGCACAAGTAACACCAGACCAAACAATGCAGGATATCCACACATGTTGTCAGTCCAGCGTAATAAAGAAGTAAATAAGTGATCAGTTGCATCATACTGTGTTTGTAGTTGCTGTAAAATGAACACATGACACTCCTTCATGGCGCCTACTGTTTGCACCTGTAATCTCACCTGTAGGACACTTTTTCTTCATCCTGCACCTCTGTGTCTCGCTGTGGGACGGGCAAAGTGATGCTGCTTTCTCTTCAGGCGTTCTCCCGGACAGCCCGTCCCCTCGGGTCCTGGTCTGCTTACCCCACCTGAAGCCGCAGGTGACCCCATCCTGGAGACAGACGCTCCAGTCGCTCCACTCTCCCAGTGAAGCCGGGAGACAGTCCTCTGAGAGAGGAGAGGATTAGAAGGAGAAGAGACAAACTGATTAAAGATATCTCGACGTCGGACACATTTCAAATGCAGGAATACAAGAAGATCTAAAGGGAAGTGGAGAATCCAGGGAACCTTAAGGATGAAGGTCAAAGTGGTCAGTTCTTCAGGGTGAATTATATGCCTGACTACATAAAAAGTTTTAACATGCATTGTTCATTCCTCAGCCTACGACTGCTGGAAGAACTTTCCTTTTAATTAAATAAAGAGGGCTTGGCTGGATGTGCTCCTCCATACACAGATTAGAGAAATGCAAGAGATGATTAAGATAAATCAATAAATTACAACCATGACCCATGGAGTAGTAACAATATACAAAGACTAATGTTTTCTTCAGACCCCTGGCAACCACAGTGCTATCACTGAAGACAGACGGATGCCAGCTGGAGCATTAATGCACGGGTCACTTCACTCGTAGTAGCTGTTTGCTGATGAGTTTTCCGAGCGGCTCACAACGGAAAAAACCTGCAACCTCGGCCAAGATAGGACATCATTTCTTGGCGGTCATCATTATCATTATCATCAGATTTGGGATATAAAATGAACAGATTTCCAGAGTTTTTCTGGAGTTCCTTGAGGTGTGTACCAACAGTCAGACATGAAACCTCAACATCGCCAGGAAAACCAGATGTGACGAGTCACCGTGCCAAGAAACAACAGTAGCTTCAGATGGTGCAGGTGGACGGCTCAGGGTGAAGTCCCGAACAGTGCCGAGTGATTGAGTGAGTTCAACGATATATCTCACTCAGAAGGGAGGGATGATACACAGCGAGATGTGGAGATACGTTCTGGAACTTCTCTCAAGACTCTTAACGGGAATCATGTGTTGCATTGAAAGCGTGGCTCCATATCAGCAAAGAGTTCGCTGAGAAATGGATGAAGAGTAGATGAGGCATAAGGATTCGGTCTCAGAAGAAAACTTTAAATGTTTCGAGACAAACAAAGGCAGAATTTGTGGCTTGAATGCATCATTAAGCTGTCTGTGGTATTTCAGTTCAGTTTTATTTATGTAGCGCCATATCATTACAAAGTTATCTCAGGACACTTTTCTGTATGTCTCATATTTACAGAGACCTTTGATAATAAACCCCTATTTGATCCAAAGTATTTATTTGCTTTCATGTCTCAGAGTCTTCACTGAAACAAAGTGTACTTTACTGAAACAGGTGCAGTTTATCAAAAGTTCATTTGTTTTACTAAAATCTGCTTCATGGAAGATATATAAATACGAAAACAACAACTACAAACCACAAAACTGAGAGAGTTTGCAGCAACACGTCTGCTGCTGATTAGACCTCTCGGATTAGCTTCACCGATGCTTCACTGAGCCGACCTGCGCTTTAATTCCACTCAGTAACGGACAGTAACTTCAAACAGCAATAAAAATATGACACAAGTCAGTAAAGGTTATGCAGGTGTGACAGCGTGTGTTTACATGCACACTAGAGTCCTTTCCTGGGGAACATGGGATATGAAGTTTACACGGAACATAAAGTAATCTGTTTTTTCCTGTGTACATGATTCTCCGATAGCATGTGTGCAGACACACTGTCTTCTCAGACTAAGGTACCACGTGAAGGTGACTCTGCTGCGGCTTCTTCACTGTCAGACTTTCACTTCTTTCATCGTGACTACTACATATGTTTAGGATGCGTCCGCACACAGTGATCAGAAACCTGGATACGGTGTTACCCGAGCATTTCCAGGATTCTCAAAACTGGTATAAGGGCTTATTCCTGGAATATGGTGTTTACAGTGAACACAAACAGGATGCCCCCAAAACCCGTTCATGACCATGACACTAGTAACACCTGGACAAAGTTCACTGGGTTCTGCTGGTTCTGTGTTCTCTCAGTACTTCCTCACCCTGCATGTGGCTCTCAAGCCCAGACTGGTTCCTACTGGAGAAATACATACAAGATTATCTAGATCAATAAAAAAAACAGCTGGTCACAGTAGTTCTTAGCAAACTTTACTCAAACAGGAGGAAACATTGCATTTGTTTGGGGACTATTTTCAGCAGCGGATTAATCCATATTTGGTTCAACGGATCTAAATAGAATAGAAGATATTTGAGACGTTGGATACACACACAATACTTGTTCCTGGGATCAATTAATGGTGGTTGAAAATAAGTGAAATATAAACCATCACCTGCTTCATCCTTGAACTTATAGAGACCACACATAGAAGCTTTATGGCTAAAGACAATAATGTATCTACAGGCTGATGGGATTATTGATTTAACAGCCACTCACCGATTACACACCACAAGACTTATGACTCAGCATTTATTATGACACCAAGAGTGTTTCAGCAAAACTCCAAACTACACGGCAGCTGCTTGTAATACTGGAATAAGTGTGCTGTGTTGTAGTTTGCATGGTCACATACGATGCTGGACAGCCAGAAAGGACATCTAAACGTAACCATGTCTTGTTTTGGCATCTTAACATTTCAAGCTCTTCTTTGAACGTGATAATTCAAAGATAAAAAAAATAGTTAGGAAAATCCTCTGTGGCCTGTCCCGCTTCACTAAATATCTCTAAAATGAGCTTCAGGTGAATCATTTAAAGGGACACGGCAGGTAACAAGCAGCAGGACATATGAACTGTGTTGAAGAAGGTACGTTTGTTTTGCTCTCTGATGAAGCTCACATATCACTTGAAGTGTTACTTACCGAGGCAGTCTGACTGGTGGGCGATGGTTCCCTCTGGGCAGCGGGTCAGACACTTGCCTTTGTGCAGCTGGAAGCCGGCCTTACACTTGGTGCAGAAGTCCCGGCTGAAGCAGTGCTCACAGTCCAAGGAGCGGCACTCTGGGAGGAGGGAGACCATGACCATGTTTTAACCCAGTCATTCAGTCATGTAGGCGTGATGCAGGGGGGCAGGACAGGAAGAAAGGGTGGAGGAGGAGGTGGAGGTGTTTGAACAAGTTGCAGAAGTGCAGAAAACCACAGGGTCAAATAGAAAACCCCATGACATAACTTCCTTATTGTGATGTATTTCCTGTTTAAACAGGATGCTGGGATGGGACATCAAAGTGAGAGGAAGTTTAAATAATAGGATCAGTTTCAGGGAGAAAATAGTTTTTTTTGGTTGAAAGCTGGAAGCAGCTTCTTTAACTTGACCAGACTTTAAGCAGAGAGGTGGGTAAGTGCTCGTGTTTGCCAGTTTCCACTGTTTGATTACTTACTCACAGATCCTTCCATTTAAACTCATCACAGCCTGCTGTTTTGTGTACCTGAATATAAACAGAGCGACCTGGTTCTTGAATGCACCATCTGTTTATCGGGAAGTTCAAGTCTTAAAAGATTCTCATATGAATTTGTACACAGGCTCTGAGTCCTATGCTTGTTGTATTTCTGACAGCAGGTCACATCAGGACATGGTTTTACTATAAAGGCAGTTTGCAGGTAGACGGGTGACCGCAGTGATGATGGGAGGAGTTTGCACCTTGTACTTGGATAAAGAAACGTCTTCATGAATGAGACATAAACCATGCATTCTTACTTTTTTCTCTCCTTTTATCGGTGCAGTATGTTTCTGGAATGAATGAAACAAGGTGCCTCTCTGTATAAAGAAGCGAGTCCTTTGACCTCGAGACACCTGAGTCCCGTGTGCTCACGTGAGCGAGCCTCAACATCAGCAAAGAGATCTAAAAAGCCTTTAAGGAACAACGTACTCATGCAGCGGTTGATGTCCTTCCCTCTCTGTCCGTAGTGTCCGGCGGGGCAGGCGTGGAGGCAGGTTCCATGGTGAGACATCCCCTCCCTCTGCAGGAACAGGAAGAGTCGCTCTGGGCAACGCACGCAGCCGTTGTCACGGGAACACTCCAGACAGCTCCGACAGTCCTCCGATGTGTCTCTGTGAGCTGCAGGGGACAACACAGGACGGTGGAGAAAGTCCCGTTAAATAGAAAGCTAGATAAAGGAAGAGGAAGGCAGGAAGGAAAGAGAGAGAGTGAGGGAGGAAGGAAAGGAGACACCACGGGGATCACATGGAGCCACTTTGACCTTTTAACACAAGTTCAATGAGTTGAAATAAAAGAATCTGCAGGCCGAAAAAACCTAAAACTACGTGTTTGTAATTGATGGAAACACTGACATAACATTCCTAATCATGTTGGACTGTGAGATGTAAAAAGGTGTAACGTGGTTTTATTGTCTGAAAGTTGATTGGGCTGTTTTGAACGCCTCTTTAAGTCTTCCACGTAATGTTTTTCTTTTCCAAAATGTATGATTCATGATTTAAATCGTGTTGACAGAACGCTGGATGGAAACTACTAAACTGGACCTTTGATATTCTAAAGACCCTGAAGGACAAACTTCACTTTATTCATTCTTTCTTCTTAACATTTTGGAAAACAGTTCCTTTTCTATTCTACCAGAATAAACAGACGCAGGTGCAGGTTTGTTAAATCTGCTGTTTGTTTTCAGCTCCTTTGTCCTGTTTGTGCACACTTCTACCTCCCTGAGGACGGCGGACGGAGCCAAAGAAGAATCAGGTCCCAGGTTACTGCATGATAATAAATGTCTATCTGCAGCTTCTGGATTTCACGTGGAATCTTTCTGGCACACAGAGTGAGTTCAGTCCTGATGTGTGCAGCTCACCGACAGTAGATTTCACGTATCTTGGTAGCATGACAGTCGGGCTTATGTCTAAGCCAAAGAAAGTCTGATTATATTATAACGGTGAGCGGCGATGTCTGCGCTCAGACACACACAGGACTCAACAGACAAAGTAGGAATGCTTCCAATCTGGCGGGGATAAGCAGGGATGTGGAAAGACGTGCAAGGTGGGATGGAAAGACGAGTCTGCTGAGGAGGTGAAGGACAGGCGGTGAGTGTGCGTGAGTCTGAACGGTTGCAGAGTCGGATCCTGTTAAAGTACCTGTGGAACAACTGCCTGCGAGGTCGTTCAAGAGAAGGGAAACCAACTAACTTCAAGGGATTTACCGTCACAGAAGTGATGTGTAGTGAAGTCACACGTAGCTCCTGAGGATGTGCTGAAATACACGAAGGATTGTTCAGGATACAGAAGGATAAATACACGCAAACAATGAGAGTGCTCCCGTTCTTTTGAAATAATATTATCCCGACTGCATCCTTTAAATATAAAAGTAAATGCAAAGCAAATGTAAACTCCTCCACATAAAGTATTCTAATAATCCACAAGGTCAAAGAACAGGAAGTGACGTCATGTTAGATAAGAAGAGGAAGAAGAACAACACGTGGTGAAGAAACTCCGGCTGCGTAGTGATCTAGAGGCTGGACCCTCAGAAGGACACAGAGGAGGAGGGACAGGGTGTCAGTTACAAACTGAACTTGGACGACTTATAAGTTTACGACTTGTGACACAACCTGCAGTGAACTTTAGTTCTTGCATTGTGGACATCGTGAAGTTACTTTTTCATTGGTTTACTTCACGTAATCACGATCACCTGCACACGTAGACCACGTAAATACGACAGAGTCACATGTGAGTGATGGTCTTAGCTGCTCTGTTAGCTAACTAGCTAGTAACAGCTGTGGTTTAAGGTTTAACTCAAAGTCACATGATCACTCTTTGGCTCAACGGCACCAGTGGTTTAGTCTGAGCCCGGTGGCCGAGTGCTGTAGAAACCAGATAAACTCAAGATCATCGAGTTCAGTAAAAGGTCAGATTTTATTGTTCATTTCTTAAAGTTTCAAATTTTTTGCCAGGTATGTTCATTTGAAGGCTTAACTTCTATAACTGTGTCATTTCATTTCTGATGAGGAACTGATTATCTGACAAACGTCAGCCAGTTCGTTAATGCAGCGCCACAACTCGTCACCTTTAAGCCACAGCTCCGGATCAGCTGCAGGTCAGCTGAACCGCATGTGGACGAGGCCAGCTGTGACATATTCCCTTCAGACACGTGAACCATCATGGAGCCGAGCCGGGTTTCGTGACACACCTTCAGAAACTCTTACACGCGGAAAAGGCCGTGAAAGGAGACTCCACCACGCTGCTGTGATGAGGGGCGACATCTGGGAAATGCTGCAGGCACCAAACATGGAAACAAACAGGTGAAGAAGTCAAGGACACACTATTGTCAAGCAGGGACACATTGTGTCAAACCTACGGACTCTTGCTGGGCCTCTCAGCCTCAAATGTCATTGTTTTGATCTGGTTTAGGGAGCACTTAACAATGACCTTTGACCTCGCATGTTATGGATAGGTTTAGCAGAGTTGAGCAGAGGTACTGTAGTCATGGATGGAGAAGTCGACGGCTGTGTAAAGAATAACCCAGCGACCCGTCTCCTTCAGCTTCGGGACCTCGACCCACTGTCTGAAAAACAGTTCTCCACACATGTGCTATGGATCTGCAGGCTTAAGGGACTTTTAGAGGCGCGGCAGGTTTAGGTAGCGTAAAGCGGTGACCTTTAACCTTGCATGGGATTGCACTGGGTTTTTAACAAGCACCAGGTGTAACAAGCTCCAGTGGGGTTTCAGGGAAACATGCTAGTGTTTAACGGGGCATTCCACCCTAAAACGTGAATTCATGTAGTGGTGAAGGTGAGAAATGACTAGAGGCAATAAAGTCTTATGATACATTTTCTTAAAATGGTTTGATCGACACCAAGTTGTGAAAGCAAAAAGTCAAAAGGGAGATGTAAAGATGTTTTTGTCCCAACATAAACAGAGAAATCATGATACAACTTTTACTGTCATGACAGGAAATCTTAATATCGTGAAGCAGCATGCCGACCTTTAACATGCTTCATTTGTCACAGATCTAATCCTCGTTAATTATGATCACGTGATTTGAGAGAAGTTCACTTCACGGTGTGTTAAAGCCGAGTTCAGGTGTGATTATCCTGCACACTAGTAGAAAAGCCAGAATTCAGTTTTAAGGTGTGATTTCCCGGTAACACACGGCAGCCTCCGCTTCTGTGGATGGAGCCAAAATACCCACTATGCAGCATAATGTGAACATTAACAAGAAAAACGTGCCAGGTGGGGGTGACGTGTTAAAACAACACAAGACGTTGTGTCCTTAATGACACACGTGTGCACGTCCAGACGATGGATTCCAGTCGGGTTAGAGATCCAACACGTTTGTGATCTTATGAGACGTGTGCAGTTACATCTTCATATTCACGCCGCCGCCTCCAGACGATGCTGACGAGTGAAATACGCTTCTGCTGAGACGCCGCTCGGCTGTTTGTCAGAGGCGGTTTTGTCTATGACACCTCATGGATCACATAAGTGCAACATCATTGGTTCAATTCCGGCCGGGGACTCTGGTTGAGTGTCATACACCCCCTCCTCCTCCTCTCACTCCCCTTATTGCCTGTCAGTTTACACACTGTGACCTGTAATAAAGTCAACATCTAAATTAAAAATACCCCAAAAAGGAGACATGAGGGGAGAATTCAGACCTCCCTGTCGTGAGCCGACGCTCCACGTTGTTTCCCATCCTGGTGGTGACAACATGATGTCACATGCGCTCTGATAAAGGCTTCATGCACAAAGAAGGAGCCTATTGATTATGAATCAAATTCTTCTGACTGCCTGAGTGACACCCGAACACAGACGTTGGTCAATATGAGGAATATTAAACGTGCGTGAGAAGCACAGACAGACGTCCAGTTAAAGATTCACAGATGCAGAGTGACAGCGTTCGAGTCTCTGGATCCACAGCCAGCGTTTTATCTCACGTTTAGATCCGGTCTCCTCACCCACTCTGAATTCTCAGCTGCTCACAATTACCTACAGTAACTTTACAGAAACACAAACAGCACTAATGGACACAGTAATGGCTTCAACCTCCTGACTGCTACGGTTCACTTTTCCCGCTCTTTTAACCTTTTCGGGCCGGGGGGTGTAGCAATGCCATAAATCGCTCTGGTGTAAAGTGATGCCTTCTGACAGCGGGTCAAGCTGTCATGCCCACACCCAGTATTTGACCCTTTAGACCTAAACAATAAATTGTATCTAACTTTAAAACTCAACAGAAATTCTTTAACATTTTAGGAAACAATAATAGAGATTTTCTAAAAATGTTCATATTTTCTGTTCCTAACAGTTCTCCTACTTCGCCTGAAGGCTTGGCCGCGTTGCATGAACCCGGTTTCAATCAATAGTTTTGGTACAATGAAATATTACACATTAAAGATTTCATTCTAGGATTTCCACAAAGTTACGTACCTGCTGAAATTCTATTTTTTAAGAAATATGAAATTATTAATTATAGTTGAGCGTTCATGTTTCTGCATAATATTAGTTTTTGTGCATTATTTTATTAACAATTGAGACATTCTGATGGATTCCTCTTTGGGTAATTGTCAGTCGGACTTTGCTAAACCTGCATAATCTCGCTGTCACAAGCTGTTTTCTTGAACGGTCAGAGGTACCTGAACGCTCCTCACAGCCCCTCTAATCATTATCTAACCTCAGCTCTGCTCGGCAGACGGGGGCTGTGTGGAAATGTCAGAAGCCAAACTGACGGCGTAATTGAGACCGGATCCCGCTCTATTAGCCTGAAATTCCTGAGGAAATGCCAGACGCTGGGGAGTGTGAGGGTCACTACGTACCTGGACTGTTAGAAGGACTCATTGGTCACATATCTGGATATAAGGACAATCTCCAGCCACTGTGGAGCGTCTGCTGGCGCAGAGCTTAACATGATAACTCAGTCACGGAGAGACAAAATCTAAAAACACATTCAACTGTTCCTGCAGAGGGAAAGTGTGTGATTTCTGGATTTGGAGCAATGGAAAGAAAAGCTGTTATAATAAATATGACGTGTTGCGTGTCTACAGCTGCCGGTCACTTCTCCTGGTTATTTAAATTCATCCAACATGAAGAGACACCCTGAACTGGCGAACCTGTGGTTTTTCTTATTTTATAATGCAATAATCAATACGAAGAACAGTTGAATCAACATCTCTTCTTACCAACACATACTGTCTGGAAACCATCATGATGTTATATTTCTTAAGTACAACATACAGTTCCTGTTTTGCTGTCCTGCACATCATATCAGCTCAGACACTGAAGAGAGTTCCCTGCAGAAACTTTAATCTTGTTTAGCCAGAGTACTCACCACTTTGTTTCTGCACAACGCCAGATCCCATCCTTATCACCTCACATAGCAAAGACATCACAATGGCAAAGAGTCGCAAATGCATCTGGGCTGCTGGCAAGCGCCCGCTTCAGCGCCAGGCTGCGGACATCTGCGAGGACTCCAGGGGTGGCAGGTAGAAGGTTTTAGTTCCACAGCGAGGGACAGCAAGAGGCAGGAGGGGAAAGACAGAGGGCTTTAATAGATGAGGGGCTGGATGGAGATGAAGTGGAGGAGATAATCTGGCAGGCCCGAAGCAGCGATGAGTGTGAAGGTGAGAGAGGAGAGACAGAAGAGAAAGTCCTCTTCTCCTTCGTCCTGTTTCACGCAGAAGATGAAGAGACAGGCGGCCATAAACAACAGAAGGAGACGGAGGACGAGCGGAGGCTTGGTCTGCTTCCCCAGACTGGCAGCTCGGAGGGGAAACTCACCATTTAACTACCACTGTCAGATTTGCGATAAACGAGCTCCACTTATCCCGTAGCCATCTTTAACCCTTTATAGGGTGCGCTCTCAGGGCCTAAGTGGTTCCATATTTCCAGCATGATCCTTACCCCCCCGCCCCTTCTCCTGGCTCTATCTAATGTTGTTCAGTCTCTTCTTTTTATTATGCCTCTTTGTTTTTTTTGCCTCTTCTAGGCAGCATTGTTTTCTGTGGCAATCCTTTTAAAAACTGGCAGTCAGTAAACTTTGTCTGACCACCGTGAAAGAAGGAAAACAGCCAGAGAGTTCCAGCCTTCCATGTGTTTGGAGCTGGTCTGTTGTGCCTGTTTGTGAGAGCAGTGTGTAGGAGAGGGTTAGAGATGCACTTCTTTATACATGCATGAAATCATACACACCTCTGCATGACAGTCCCTGCAAATAAAATGTGCTTCTCATCGCCCACCGTTCAGCTT
Source organism: Nannoperca obscura (assembly GCA_036024295.1). Classification (NCBI taxonomy): domain Eukaryota; kingdom Metazoa; phylum Chordata; class Actinopteri; order Centrarchiformes; family Percichthyidae; genus Nannoperca; species Nannoperca obscura. The sequence continues at coordinate 27,472 of JAVQJL010034715.1, forward strand.
CTCGTTAGGTGTTGTGAATATTTTGGTTGCTTTATCTCATCGACCACCTGTCGGCCCGTAACACCTGTAGAAGAACCCACGTCATGGTGATTGTGAAAGAGAACGTATATATTTATACAGCGGTATAATATGTACAATAAAACCAGTGAACAGGGTTTAATACGTTCTTTTATCTATAACATGGATTAAATCATTATACATGTCGCAGTCAGTTAATAAAATGATATAACTGTGATCTGTGTGAGCCTTCACACCCGTTCAGTCTCAATCTTCCTGAATTAGTAAGTAAATATGTCAAGAACACTAATGTGGGCTTTAAAAGTACCTCGTCTCCTAGAAATGCTGTTTACATACGAGTCTTGGACGTCGTGAGGTAACAGAGGGGAAAGATCAGCGTTAACGTTACTGAACATGTCGTGTCTCGTCCTTAAACCTTAACGGAGCTGCGAGTGACTAAAAATAACCGCAAACTAGGTTTTGTCACGCTTTAGTTGCTACGAGAGGGTGGAGGTAGCAAATGAAATCAAAGTTGTTCAAAATCCAAGTGAAACTTTTGCCAATTTGTACGTTAATTAGCAACATTTCCTCATTATGTTGATGAAAAGGACTTAATCTGGGGGGCATTATGTGTCTTTCACAATGTATTTGCTGTTGCATATTAGGTTTCTATAAACACAGTGATATCACTTGAAAGCAAATATTCTCATTATAAAAGCACAATTTAATCATTCGTTTTCTTCAACAAGCTAATTCTCCTGAGAACGTTAATCAACTACAGTGATGTACATCTGATATACATCTAAATACTGCATCTGATGGCAGAATTAATACTAAAAACACAACGGACACAATCGAAGCAGATCATTTAATTCCCTGTGATGTGGACGAGTTGAAACGTAGCATGAATAAAATGCTCCTTGTATTTAAATCCGGACAGTATATCTGTGCACACCATGCGGTCGCAGTGTTGTGGCTCTGACTTTGACTCACGACCTTTGTTGCATGTGATCCTCTCGTGTTTGTCCTGTGTCTCCATTTATTGTGAGCAGCTTTAATGTTCGATGTCACGTCTCTATTTAGACTAATTTTCTTCTAAACTAAAGCTGATTTACTGACTGACTCACTGCATACTTCATTACCAGATCAAAGATGCAGTTTTATGTTCTAGAGAAAAACTTTTTCTCCACCCTAGAAAAGGAAGAGAACTGTGAGGAACCTTCTGGGTTCTCTGGACGGCGCCAGTAGAAGAACCCCAGCGCTTCCTTTGACAAACGTCTTCCTGTGAACTCAGCAGATGTTTGCAAAAGCTTCTAATGTTTTTAAGACATTTCTACTATTGATGTCCTGTTGAAGTGGGAGTATCCCTGATGAAGTGAAGCTTCAGTGCAGCATGCCCACATGCCTGATGTATTACATGCACACCGCTGTCGAACGACAACCTCATGTCTCTGAAACAGTGTTTTTCCCTCGGCAGGCCGGGTGGCCTGACGGCCAGAAAGAACCCATAAAGGAAAGGTCACAGGTTTGATCTGTGCTGCAGTTAATGGATCCATCTCTGAAGGGCCCCCGCTCAAAGAGCCGGTGCAGTAAAAACACCCAAATTACCAAAAGGATCCTACTTTACTAAACTTATATTTTAGTTTTTCTGACTCGGCTGTTTAAAAGAAACAGACCCTGACAATGCATATATATATATATATATATATATATATATATATATATATACACTACCGTTCAAAAGTTTGGGGTCACCCAAACAATTTTGTGTTTTCCATGAAAAGTCACACTTATTCACCACCATA